>PJEM01007610.1:12028-50637 GCA_004023845.1 Helogale parvula | reverse complement strand
GTGCGTGAGCCCGTGGATCCGTAACACGATCTTCTTTAACCACAGGCTCCAAGAAATACTTAATTTATATCTATATATATATAGTATTGACGTGAACAAGTCCTTTCTGAAATATATAGTCATAATTTCAAATACTTTATTTCACACCTTAACACATATTACTTTATCATGTTTTATGAGTATGCCCTGAATTTTGAATTTTTTAATGTTTATTTTTGAGAGAGCATGAGTGGGGAAGGACAGAGAGAGGGAGACACAGAATCTGAAGCAGGCTCCAGGCTCTGAGCTGTCAGCACAGAGCCCGACACAGGGCTCGAACTTGGGAAGGGCGAGATCATGACCTAAGCCAGAGTGGGATGCGTAACTGACTGAGCCACTCAGGAGCTCCAAAGCCTGAATTTTTAAAATGACATTGCGTTACGTGGGGAGAAACCAAAAGACGGGCAGTGTCAGCCAAACTCAATAAAAAAGCCAGGCAGAAGGTGCTGAAGATATTTATTTGGTGACTCACATTAGCAGCAACACTAGAAAAATGACTCACCTCCTCCATCAGGACTCCTGCTCTGCCTATACTTCTGAATTCTAATATTGTAACATGAAAGAAGTTGCAAAATATATTTGATTTTAACCAAAAAAGCCAAAACTGTAGAAATCAGAGTTCTAGCGGAAGTTTAATCTGAATACAGACCACTTTATGTTTTGTTTCGAGAAGCATATTGCTAAAAACATTCAGCATAGACTGGCGGACAGGACTGCAGCCCACGGTCTGTTCTCTCATCTACTGTCCAAACTAGAGAAGGAAACTGTTGATTGAAGTAAACTCTTTATACCAGTGGCATTTTTAAGAAGACAGGCGACACAAGGGAGATCGACGGTGGAAAGTTGTTCTTCCGGCATCCACAACTGTGAGTCCCCGTTAGACGAAAACCAGAACGCGTCCCCGGCGTCATCAGGATCCATTAATGAGCACACAGCACATAACGTCCTTTGGGATGCCAAGAACTTCCATGAAGCCTCCATGTCCATAAAGCTAATAACAAGTGCTTTTTTTTCCAAGGCTGGGATACTAGCCACAGTTTAACGGAGAAGGACAGGAGATAAAGGGAAAATACATTCCATTATTATAAATGCTTTCATTAACTTCCAATGGAGATTTTATTTTTACAGGCAAACAATTATAGGGTTATTTTTTTCACTGAACGCTTATATGCATAGGAATTAGAATTACCCTGCAGTGAAAATTTCTGAAGTACCTGGATAGGCTAGAAAAAATACGTCTAAATGTAGACACACGAGAGAATTATTTCCCTCATGTGAAAAATATCTGGTGTTCCATCGGGTGATACAGAATGTTGTAGATAAAACCGCAAACTTGAAATAAACCAAAAATACTTTAAATAGCACTTGGATTTTATTGTAAGTCCAACTGTTTAGTACATGTAAATGGAAGGTTTATTTAAGTGCTTTTTTAAGTGTCAAGTGCAAGAATTCTCTAAGTTTTTTTTTTTCTCACTTCCTATAATGTTAACTGGAAGTGGAGGCGGGGGCAGAATTGACACAAGGGCGGGGGTGAACCCTGAGATGTCCCCAGATGTCTGAGTTGACATCCTGCAGACGCGGGCACCTGTCCGCGGAGTACCATGGAATGTCGTGTCGGAAGAAAGCCTGAGTGCCCCTTTCAACCTGTGCTTCCTCCCAGCCAAGCCGCGATGACTGAGTTTTTCGACTCAGGCTTCTAGTGAGACTTCTACTTCTATCTTTCCCCAAACGGGTTCTATTTCTTGTAATTCACATGACATCCCTCGGCTGTGGCTGTCTGTTAAATTTCCTGTTTTGGTCTAGGTTCAGCAAATCAAAACAAATAGCTCACAGAAAAGGGTACGGTAACTACTGTTTTTCTTCCTTTGGTGTTTCCAGTTCAGTGTGTTCTCCTCAGAGGTACAGGGAGAGGAAGGGACAGAGCCACGGACAAGGGACAAGCAGGTCACAGGAGTTTCAATGCTCCGAAAAACGTGCCGTCTCCGTCCCGTGATATTTCAGCATCTTCCCGTGGTATTGCCAGTTGGAGTTCATCTCCTTCTTCCAGCTTTGCGATGCCTGCAAAACAGTGATTTACAGGAACTTTAAGTGGGCGTACAATGCACAGGGAAGGAGAGGGGACAGCTCATTAAATAAAACTATGCTATTTTGGAAAAATGCTAACCGGCATTCACACTGCAACGCACACCAGTAGACTTCTTAACCAGTTACACTATTCCATCAGCCAAAAACCAAACCAAAACAAAAAGCAGCTAAAGTGAATGAGTAGAAATAACAATAACAGATATGAAATGTATTTATCACCTACTCTCTGTAAAATGGGGATGTTAAACAGAAGCCAAGGTCTTGTTATAAGGAAAAAAGTTGAGTAAATCACAGCACGTCATCTTGATGGGATATTATATCGTTAAAAGTAGTTTTGCCTTACAACAATGTTAAGTAAAAATACGCAATAGAGAAACAACATACACACTATGCGGCATGTGTGATGTGCACATGAAATATATATATTGTTAAAAATAAAACGCAAAACACTATATATTAGCAAAACCCATCTGTTAGCATAGTTTTCTCTAAAGTCCAGACCACAGGATTAGGACTCATTTGGATTATTTTTTATAGCGTTCTATATTTCACGTTTCCTTAATGACCATATCTGTCTTTATAATCAAAGCAAGAAAGTACTTAGCTTCTCAAAACTGACCGATAAATCTGTGGGTGCCTAATTTACAGCGATATGTCCTGTGATTCAGGAATACAAAACACAATTTGGGAACTACACTCAAAAATACATCAATACGGACCCCATGTCAAAAGGAAAATATGAAGGAAAAGGAAAGAGAAGAAACAAAGAAATTAACAAACAAAATAACATCAAACTTGTTAATACTTTCAACAAACAACTTACAAAATAGTTGCGTTTCCATGAATATGCAGTGAAAATGTATTATATGAACTATGTCATGGGTGTTAATGACCCTCATCAAACCAGAGCACCGAGGTCTCCTTGGCAACAGCCAGTGTTTATTTACTGAACACTCAACGATGTTCCAGATACCTTTCTAGATACGCACAGAGCTGTGATCAGAACCAAGAAGATTCTGTCTCCAGGGATCTTGTTTTGTTTGTTTGTGTTTGTGTTTGTGTTTTGTGATGGACTAAGAGAACAAACAGAAGAACACAGTTCGGGCATTGCGAAGGGTGATGTGTACACTTTCTAGGATTAGCAAAGCATTTGATGACGCCACTAAATAGTCAAAAGAAAAAAAATAGATTGGAATTTACTTGTTGAATAAAGCAGCTGTTATAAAGACTGAAGATAATCTAGTATTTTGAAGAGGCTGCTGATCATAGAGATTAAGTAATACTAACTCTCAAAATAAAGTCAGTGTGAACGATTTTAGAGGAGGTTTGGTTTAAGATCCTAACCCTGAGCTGTTGGCTACCTCGATTCTTCCAGATTGTAGCAGTCAGCTGTAACTTCTACAACAGACACACTCAGCTTGTCCATGAAACAGTGAACAAGGTCTGGCTTTGTGTCAAAGACGTGTTTGGGCTTACGCTGGGCTCCTCGAACGAACCATCGACATATTTTCCAGGTTATGACGTTTGGAAGGGCTTCCGGCAGTTCGATATTAATATGTGGTTTTTCATGGTTTTAAACAGATACGCCCTAGAGCAGACTAAACTTGCACACCCGAGTGTCCTAGAGAATGCTTCTCATAGATGCCACTGTGCTACCGGCTTGGAGACACAGCTTTACGGCCGTGTTGACTACTGCTACAAAGCGAGCCACCCAGGACATGTGACCGAGAACGGGGACACGGAGAGGGGGACAACCTGAGCACTGCTGCAAGTGCGCAGCGCGGGCTGGGGCGCCTCGCCACGTACAGGGCCCTGTGGCCGCAGAGCCCTGGCCATCACAGGGCACAGGGAACTTTTCTTTATGAAAATTAGGGAGTTTCAGTTTAACGCACTTCCTCAATTGTCCCGTTACGGCTATTTTGGGCTGTGGAGCCGGAATGGCCATCGTCTCCGTTCTTAGGAACGATTTTCCTTCCTGCCTTTCTGATTTACGGTGCACTGGCCAGCAAACGCCTTCGCAGTCCAGCGCTTCCACCAGGCAGCCGATCCCCAGGCCTCGTTTCAGGCTTTCACGGTTACTGCCAGGAACTGAAGACACGCCTCAGGGTCCTCAGTGGATTTGTCAAAGTCACCAGGGAGGAATCACTGTGTCTAAGGCAAACATGGGGTTTTCCCCCCAATCCCGGCTTTGATGAATTTACCCCCACAAGAAAATGAAGAAGGCGTTGGCAACTGCAGCCCGAGGCCTGACAGGAACAAGCCCTGCCCTTTCTCTTTCTCTCCGAGTCTTCACTGCCCCTGCCTGCACGAGCCTTGCTCCTACATGTTCACGTCCCCACGCCATCTGTCTGCTGCCCGTTGCCACCAGACGTCCCTGCAGGAGGCTGAGAGGCCACTGAGCAGCTGGACCAGACCCTCCACCGGCCGGCGGGCTTCCCCGGCACATACAAATAAGTCCGTCAGTCAAAACTCTGGGGCCCACACGCTGGGGTCAGACCGGTTGGTTTATTCCAAGCTCTGGAACTTAGAAACTCTGCAACCTAGGACAACGTGGGCGCCTTCCCTGTGACTCGCTTCTGCCTCCCTTAACCAGGGCGATCATGAGCAGAAGCACAGGGGAGGTGCAGGCAAGGGCGTCGGGCACACAGTGACTTCTCGTCTGTCACCACGGCCGCTGTTACTATACGGGTCCCTGTCGAGGGAAATGCAGTTTGGAATCACTCTCAGCGTTGACTGCTGTGACATTAGTGCCCTCCCTCGATGTGTATAAACATGACAAAACTCTTCGTTACGACCTTTTTCTGCTTTGATTCAAAGGACCTAGCTCATCATTCAAGAGAATAAAAACACACAGCATATTGAGGACTGTCCTTCTGGCGACTCACACAGAACTGTTATTTACCAGCTGAGTAACAGGAATTATTGGGTAGTGTTTCAGGCATATTTTGAATACATCGGAACAAAGTCACCAGACTCAGTTCGTCCCCAAAGACATGGACCTTTTTCCTCTGTATTACGTGTCCCATGGCAAAGGTGTTATCGGTGTATAAAACCTGAGAAACAAACCAGAGAACTCCGTCAGAGCCGAGCACAACAAGGAGGCGTTGGGGGGTGGGGGGCAGTGCAGCTTGGGCGCTGGACCTACCTGCCCGTATATGAAGAAGTAACCTGTCTCCTTCACCAGAATTTTATTTTCCTTCTCTTCCAGGGCCCTTCCTCTTTTGAAGCTGAGCAGCCACGGGACGTACGTGTTACGTCCTGCAATGAAGAGAGTACCTTGTGAGGAAAGCAGGTTTTCACCTCCGCTGACACGTAGAGCTGAACTTCATCTTTACGGGGAAAAGAAAAAAACGAGGAAAAGAAGACACATCGTCCCGTTTTGATACCGCATCATGTCAGTGACTAGATGACAGGAAGGTAGTTTCACATTTGTTTAGATGACATCATGTGGTTAAGGCACCTCCAGAGGCCGCGAGCTGAAAATTCGAGGAAGAATTAATCGTGCAGGTTGTTCTTCCTGGAGGCGGCTGTGCCCGCGGGTTCCAGGTCCCTGCTTGGAGCTCCGACCCAAGAAAGGCTTCTTTTCCCCTCACCAGACTGCACGTCTTGGATCCCGACTTCTCTGAGTTCAGACACTGTTTATGTTTGGTTCCCTGCTATTTCCCCAGGGCCTCACACCACGCCTGGCCTCCCGCAAACATGCGGCAAATATTTACTGCATCAACTAATTCAACTTTCAACTTGCGCTGATTGAAAGTGGCGGCGCGTACCAGGCCACAACCCACCGCATCCGACTGTTCTTTTAAAGCATTCTGTTACTTATGTGCTTCTTTGTTTACTTCAAAAGCATTTTGTGAGCTAGTGACTGAAACCGTGTGAAATGGGATGTATCACTGGTGAACCAAAGTAACACACGCAGTTCTAAAGCTGCTTTGCTTCCATTCTGGCTAGAGATGCTGACTTGCTAAGCGTTTCTCTTTCAATATCTTAGGCTGATTTCCTAATTCTTTACACCATACTTGTATCTACACAATCAGTGAGGTGCTTTGCGCCCAATTCCACCACCGTATTTCAGAAAAGAAAGAAAAACAAATATTTATTAGGTATATAATTCTTACATTACCTTGGCATTTTCTTTTGGCATTTCATCCTCTCTGGCTGGAAATATTAAAGAGTCAGCACATCTTTACTTGTTTTTTGGTTATTATCTGCATTTCTCTCCCAGTGCGCGCGCGCGCGCACACACACACACACACACACACACACATACACGCACACATGAATTATACTCCCTAAGCCCAAATGCCAAGAATACAGCCCAGGACAGCATATGCGCCCAGTCAATATGTGCTACTGAAAGAATCTTCAATTCTTTAAGGAAACAGACCAAACAGTACATTAAAAGAAATTATAAACTGAGGCATAAATATTATAACATGTTTCTACATCTTAAAACGTGCTTAGATTTTTAGCATGTGAATTAGACTACAGAGAAATGCTAATGGAAAAATCCACATGGAGCGCCTCTTCTGTACCATGCTTTTCTAAACCAGAATGCGTCACTGCTTAGCATTCGGTATCTGAAAATTTGGAAGTAAACTCCAAGAGTACTTTTGCTTATTGTATCTTTGCTAGTCCACAGCTAAAATACAGATGTACTGTGGTGTGTACAGCCTGAACTTCCCCCCTCCACTCAGCTGTAAACACTTGACGTACTTACAAGTTTTTGAAAACTTGAGAAAATTAATGTGTGCAATGACACGTGACATTCGGTAAAAAGAATGCCAGGATTAGTATGTGAAGATAATTTACACCTACCCTTGAACGTGTCTGCTCTTGAAAGAGTGGAACTTTCCTGTTCTGACATGTATCAAATACATGAATTTTAGGCTGACAACATTTTATAGCGGAATCAGACGTAGTTCATGAATATTTGCTTTTTATTCTGTTTTAGGAATTGGACGTTTTCTTGCAAACGTTCGTACCCTAAGTCTTACCTCCTTCAATAGCCGAAAATAGATGCTACAGAGAGCAGCTGGCAATCAGGGCTAGTATGTTCGTTAGTTCTCTTGATTTTTAAATTTTATCATACGGCTGCTGGAAATACTTTTACAGGATAAAATATTGATAATGGTTTTTATTAAAAGATAGACTAAGTAAACCAAGTCAAGAAATAGTAAAAATTTTTTGTATAAAGAAAGTACGGTTTGGCATGGAAATCCATAGTTATCATAGTCTTGATGCCATAGTTGAGGCGGAGCAAGGGGAACAGGAGGAAACAACAGCAGGTGGGTGGGGCCGGGGGCAGAGCTGGGGCCGGGGGTGAGGCCACACGAAAGGCAGTTGGAGGTGCTGGTAAGGCTGTGAGCAGTTCAGCCTTCCAGAAATACCACGACAACGTGGCTGCCAGGCAAGAAAAGGCACAGAGCTGGGGGCGAGGAACCAGCCAGGGTGGGAGATGATGGCGGTCTGGACCAGGATGATGGGTTGGGAATGAGGGAAATGGGCTAATGCAGGTTGTGTTCATGGGGAGTTACAGGTAGAGGTTTGAGATTAATGTAAGGAGCCAGCCGGGACAGTCAAGAATGACTTTCGGCAGCCTGGTTAAGAAGCGAGGACACGGCCGTCGGCCATCACACCAAATAACGCAGGGACACTGCAAGAGGGGAGCTGGGGACAAGTTCTCCAGTCCAGGCCGAGGTGCCAGCAAGCAAGAAAGAGACATTCCAGGTGCGTACAGACTTGGAGCTCGGGCCTTGGGCTAAAAGTCTACATTTAAACCATCAGCACGGGATGTTCAATGACAACACAGTATTTAAGAATGCCACAGAAACAGGGAAAGAGAAAGGACTACGTCAGAGGTCTGCAAGACCTCAGTGGGGAGGAGATACGTTCAGGAGTCATTTGCAAAGTGACTTAAAAGGAGGGGTCGAAAAGATAAGAAAATGGTTAGAGAAGCAAACCTTGGGAGGCCTGTGTTTCTAGAAGATGGGAGTCATCGAGTGTCAAATTCTACAGGGGGGTTAAAATTAGATCTCGTCCTTGCCTCTACAAAATAATTATGACACCATTATGTGGCAAAACAGAAATAAACAAGGGGCTTCTGCTATCATCATGATTGTGGAAATGGCATTTGCTCTCTTTCCCTCCTGTTTAGGCATGTGAGACAAGGGACAGACGCACGTTTCTCAGACTAACTTGACTTCCAAACTCACTGAGATCACGTTGGGGCTGGGTGTGGAAGGGGAGAGAAAACGGCAGCGTCCAACTTCACAAAGAGCCAGCAAAAAACAGCTCCTTAAAGGCGAAGAAGCCCTCATACACACACAGAAATCTAGAATCTTAAAATCTCAGAAATCTCAGTGCAGGTTAAGAGAACTTGGAGGAGAAGGAGGAAAAACCCTCATTTAAATGAAAATAAAAAGTTTCAGTATGGAAAGTTGGTTTTGCACAAAGGAGTATGGAAACAAAGAGTTTAGAATTGGAGAAAAAATGTAAAGCTACAGAAAATGTAAGACGGGTGCCTGGGTGGCTCAGTCGGTTGAGCGTCCAACTTCGGCTCAGGTCATGATCTCACGGTTTGTGGGTTCAAGCCCCGCATCAGGCTCTGTGCTCACAGCTAGCTCAGAGCCTGGAACCTGTCTTCGGATTCTGTCTCTCCCTCTCTCTCTGACCCTCCCCTGATCGCACTGTCTCTCTCTGTTTCTCTCTCTCTCTCTCTCAAAAATAAATAAAAACATTTAAAAAATTTAAAAAAAGGAAAATGTAAGACAGTAAGAATATCCCACATATACAGAACATGAAGCCAGAAAGAACCAGCAACAACCCAAAGTCAAGCAAAACAACCACAGACCGAGAGACCACATCCTGGGCCCAGAAAGGCTGATTCCGAAATTCACTAGTTCCATGTAGCTGCTGTAAGAAATGACCACAAACTCAGTGGCTTCAAACAACACACATGTATTATTTTACAGTGCGAAACACGAGGAGTCTCACTGGGCAAAACTCAAGGTGTTGGCAGACAGCGATCTTTCTGGAAGCTGGAAAACCCGTCCGTTGTCTCCTCCGTATTCCCAGGCAGTTTGTTCTCACCACTGCATCTCCTTCCCGGACTCTGACGCTACCAGCTGTGATGGCCCTTGTGATTACACTGGGCCCGGCCCCGGAAGTTTCCCCAAGCTTCTTATCAGAGTCACATCTGCGAAGTCTCCTTTGCCGCGTGAAGTAAAACGCTCACAAAAGTTTCAGGATCAGACTGTAGATGCCGTTGGGAGCTGTTATTCTAACTACCATAATAGTCAACCCTGACACATATAGCCAAACAAGTTTTGACTTTTTAAGGTAAATAAGTAATTCTTTGTATAGTCAGGCAAGAAAATCAAGCCATTTATGAGAAGAAAATTTTCTCTTATTTTACTTTCCTTTAAAGTGCATCTAAACCCAAAGAACGTGGAGAAATTCCTACAGCTCAAGTGAAGAAATGGGAATATCATATCTAGGCAGCTGTCCTTAAAGTATAAAGACTACTGGGGTGCCTGAGGGCTCAGTTGGTTAAGTGTCCGACCTCAGCTCAGGGCATGATCTGACGGCTTGTGAGTTCGAGCCCACATCGGGCTCTGTGCTGATAGCTCAGAGCCTGGAGCCTGCTTCCAATTCTGTGTCTCCCCCTCTTTCAGCCCCTCCCATGCTCATGCTCTGCCTATCTCTGTCTCTCAATAATAAATAAAAACATTTTTAAAAAGTATAAAAACTACTTTAAATGTTTATTTTTGAGAAACAGAGAGAGAGAGAGAGAAACAGCAGAGGAGCAAGGGAGAGAGGGGGGCGGGGACAGAGAATCCCAAGCAGGCTCTATGCAGACAGCAGCGAACTCATGAACTGTGAGATCATGACCTGAGCTGAAGTGGGACGTTTAACCTACTGAGCCCCCAGGGGCCCCCAAAGATACAGTTTTATCAGTGCAAAAACTCAGTGATATTCTTCTCATCAGCCAATTTTGAGTGAACTAGTCAAGAAGGAAATTCCAGAAACTAAGGGGCGAACGAGGAAAGCACAGCACAAGCATCTGCAACACGCACTGAATACACTCACCTGGAAAGCCAAACAAGGTGAAAGCACATAAGGAGGACGGTTTGACAGAAAAGGATGGAACAGTTTTGTGCCGTGACAATGTAGAAATGATAAAATTAGCACATATAGAGAAGTAGAGGAGGAAAAACATCGATAGTAAATTCATCAATTGCCTCATTTATAACACTGGGGCACCAAAGATGGAAATTAAAGTTGATAGCTCAAGGAACAGAAATATAAATATTTTAATACATAGATAAACATTAAGAGATTTAATATTAGTCCTCCAAGATGCGTGGTGGGGGACAGAGAATAAACAGGAATCGTGTTAATTTTATCATACACCAAAGTCATCAGTAGATATCCCCTAACGATGTAAATGTAGCTGTCGGCGTGATGCCATGGAAAACGGCAAAGCAGAAAGCTCAACAGTAAGTCCCTTCACCAGAATCACAATTAAGCTGGCAAAACGTATAGAAGCAGTATTCTTCGATGTATGACATCTCATTTTAAAACTTATAGCAAGCGAGGGAGTACTTGATGAGCAAAAGGCTGTTAAATTTCAGTTAAAAGTACTGTATGTTTGCTTACGCACTTCCCATCCTCCATTCTCCAGCTTGGCAGTGGCCATGGAGCTGATGGCCTGAGTTCTAGGTGGCACCTTGCTGGCACTGGTGGGTATGATACTTACTTTGTTCTCAAAGCACTGTGGCTATGCATTTGGACCTGTCTGGAGGTTTCTTTAAAAAACAATTTTTTTAACATTTATTTATTTTTGAGAGACAGAGACAGACACAGATCAAGAGCAGGGGAGGGGCAGAAAGAGAGGGACACACAGAATCGGAAGCGTGGAGGTTTCTTTCGGATGGGAGCAGCTTCCAAGGCTGGTGTGAATCAAAAGCTTTAAAGATGTACACTATCTGTGGCCTTCTGGAACAAGGGACAGCAGACTGACAGAAGCACACAAACAAATAGAAAATGAAGGACCATCCACAGAAACACAACAACAAAAGAAATTGGCAGAAACCATTTCCAAGGCATCCCAGACATTGAACTTACTAGACAAAGATTTATGGCTTTTAAACCTACTTCAAGAGCTAAAGGAAACCACAGACAAAGAGCCTAAGAAAACCAGGCAAATTACATATCAAACAGACACTGTCAGAAAAGAGATAAAAATTTTTTTTCCCAAAAAAGATCCAAATAGAAATTGCGAGCTAAAAAGTAAAAGAGCTGAAATTTAAAGAAGACCAATGGAGAGGTTACAGAGAAGATTGAGCAGGTAGAAGGAAGAATCTACAAACTTGAGGACCGAATAATTAAAAGTATGCAGTCTGAAAGAGAGAAAAAAGAAAAGAATGGAAGGAAGTGAACAGAGCATCAGGTACCCTCCATCAGACTAACATTTGCATTACAGAAGTCCCAGAAGTGGAAGAGAAAGGAGCAAAAGGAGTATTTGATGAAATAACAACCAAACTCTTATTTTTTTCTAATGTTTATTTATTTATTTTGAGAGAGCAAGAGAGAGCACAAGCAGGGTAGGGGCAGAGAGAGAGAGGGACAGATAGACAGATAGAGAAAATCCCAAGCAGTCTCTGTGCTGTCACCACAGAGCTCGATGTGGGACTCGACTTCACCAACTGTGAGATCAGGACCAACGTGGAAACATACAGTCAAACACTTAACTGACTTGCCCATCTAGGCAGCCACGGGCAAATTCTTCTCAACTCTGAAGAAAGAATGAATCTACACATCCAAGGAGCTGAGTGAATTCTAAAAAGGATACACTTAAAGAGATCCGCACCAATGTGAGTTATAATTAAGCCGATGAGAGAAAAGACCAGCAAATCTTGAGAGCAGCAAGAGAGAAGCGATTCCTCAAATGCAAGAGATGTTCAATAATCCTAACAGCTGACTTCACGCTTGAAACCACGCAGGCAGAAGGTAGTAGGCAGACACATCAAAAGTTCCCAATGATGGATTGTGTCAGCAAGATGGCAGTGTAGGAAGCCTTAGACACTTAGACATCATCGATGATTTAACATCTCAAATATGATTTAACAATAATATTGGTGCCAAAATACCTAGAGAAGAAATTCAGAATCCAGCTAAGAAGTAGAAGCTACGTAGTAGAGTGCAAACTGAGAAGCAGTCACTTCTATATAGGTGAGAGGAGCGATTTGAGTCTATTCACGAGTCCCTCCCCCAAACCGGCCTCGCCCAGCACCAGGAAGGCCGCCGCAGCCTGTGATTCCTCCATGGAGGCTGAGATTGGAGTGTGCATCTGGCCCCGTGGGCTGTCCAAGCGCCTGCTGGGGAGCAGGTTTCCATCATCTCACCCCATACTTCGTGTGGCACAACCAAAAGAGCTTGGTCCTTGATACATTTAGAAACAAAGAAAGGGACAGGACAGGACAGTCTTTTATACCCAGCTTTTTTTTTAAATTGTATGACTGAGGAAAAGCAGAGGACAGATTGTTTTCCTCCAGGAGGGAAGGGAGGAAGCCAAGGGGTCTTGCTCCTGGCCCAGAGTGGCTAATCTCAAGCCCTGCTGACCAGGGCAAGTATCTCCAGGGGAAAGTCAGTCTGTGAGGAGCCGGAGAGGTAGATGGCTCTTCAAATGCATAGGTAACAAAGCAACTCTATGAGGAACACGAAGAACCAAGAAAATCCAACATGAATAAAGGGATACAACACATCCCCACAAACCTGGAAGAAACGGTGATCATGAATTATACATCACCTTCAACTCTAGTATAAAAGTTAAAAGATGAAAGTATTAAGAGAATTATAACTGTAGTAATTTGTTAGTAGATACACAATATAGAAAGATGTAAACAGGTATAGAACAATCACATAAAATGTGGGGGAGGGAGAAGTAGAAGTGTAGTTTTTGTATGAAACCAAGGTTGACTTGTTATCAACTTACAATAGACTACTGTAAGTTGTTTCATGTAAGCCTCGTGGTAAACACACATAAAAACCTGTAGCAGACACTCAAAATACAAAGACAAAGGAATCAAAGCTACCAGTACACAAAATAAACAGCAAAGAAAGACATCGAGAGAGTAAGGAAAGAAGAAAAGAACTACAAAACAGCCAGAAAACAGTTAACAAAAGGAAAATAACCATTCCCCACTATCAATAATTACTTTAAATGTAAATGAATTAAATTCGCCAATCAAAAGGCATTGAGCGGCTGAATGATTTGAAGAAAAAACAAAATCCAACCATATGCTGCCTACCAGAAAGTCACTCAGCTTTAAGGACACACATAGCAAAGGGCAGGATAACAGTATTTCATCCAATGGTAAACAAAAGAGACAAGAAGTGGCTATTCTTATCTTAGACAAAACAGGCCTTCAACAAGTCAAAAAATGTCACAAGGGACGAAGAAGGTCATTACATGATGACAAGTGGATTGATTCATCCAGAGGACATAACACTCAACATGGGAGCCCCTAAATGTATAAATCAAATATTAACAGATTTGGAGAGAAAAATAGACAGCAATACAGTAACAATAGGAAAAGTAACACCCTACATTCAATAAAGGATAAGTCATCCAAAGAAAATAATAAGTAAATAGTGTGCTTGAACAACACTGCAGACCAGTCGGACTTAACAGACATACACAGAATATTTCACCCTACAGTAGCAGAACGTGGACTTTTCTTACAGGCACGAAAGAAATTCCCAAAGATCAATAAAATGTTAGGGCACAAAACAAATTTGAACAGATTTAAGAAGACTGAAACCACATCCGGTATCTTTTCCAACCACCACGGTATGAAACTAGAAATCAGTAACAGGAGAAAAAGTGGGAAATTCAAAAATATGTGGAAATTAAATAATACATTCTTAAACATCTAATGGGTCAAAAATCAATCAGAAGGTGAATTAAAAAATATCCTGAGCCAAATGAAAATGGAAACACAGCGTACCAAGACTCATGGGATGCAGGAAAGCAATGGTGCTTAAGCATCCACACCACTAGCAGAAACATGCTGTTCCAGGCTTGCGGGCCCCTTACAGCGGACCCCTGGGTCCAGAGGGCAAAGGACCCTCACCAGCACCCGTAGGTCAGTGAAGGGCAGCCACCACCCCAGGAAGATCCTAGCTACCACTCTGGGCAAGTCACGTTCCCGATCAAGTCGAAGCTTCGTCTCTGAGAGAGGTTTACAAGCATTTTTGTTCGGGCCAATGTATGAAACAAACCTCTTGTAAGTCATGTGTTAAAAATTTTATCTCAGGTCCTTAAGGTCTTCTTCTGACGTTATTTTAATCCTTAGTAAACAAACAGTCTGCTGCCCGTCAAAAGTTGCAAAGACATGACTTTGGAAAATGCAGAGCAATAGATAATAGAATTTCAAATAGTTCAGTATCTGTGCCACATTCAGGATTACTAAAGTCACCAAGAAAAATACAGATATAAGCTAGCACTCTTGGCAATCGTTATAAAGGCCGGTCCAAATTCATTCTCTGGGCTCCTTCTGATTTCCCCATTCTGACCCCCAGCTTAACCCTCTGACACTTGTGAACTCCCGGTTTTGGCTCCCTGCCCAGACATTCCCTAGCCCCTCGCCTGCTTTATTTTTCTCCATAGCACTTAAATTTATCATTCTACATTTCACTTGTTCATTTGTGCTTTTTTTCCTGTTTTCCCCTCGTCAAAAGGTAAATTCCATGAAAGGGAGGAATGAACATACGTATTTTATTCATGGCTAAGCCCCGCTGCTCCCACAGTAACTAGAACATAGTATGTGAAATATAAAGCAATCATTTCACATTGGATTGTCATAAAAGTGGTATATTTATTTGAACATGATATATGTATTAATAAATTAATTAATAGAAAATGTTTATGATCTGTTCAAGCCTCTCTTCATCCTATTATGATTTCTAAAACCTAGTTAATAGGAGAATTAATATTTGTGAAGATGATCATGAGTCATTAGAGAAGCCAAAATGATCTCTAAAAAATAAAAAGTTGAGTTTGGCTTAGTACTGATTTTGTTTGATTGTAGGCTAATTATTTTAAATTCCTAAGTGTTAGTGCCTCTAAGGTAAGTCTGCTTGTTAGATTACTACATTCACCTAAATATTTATTCCCCAGTCATTTTGATCACGTTTAAGTTTCTTACTTTACATCTGATTCTAAGAAGTGTGAGGGAGACAGTTGATGGGCGATGCATTTTGAACAGAGTATCACAAATGATTGGACCAGCAGCGCGGGGAGTAGAAAAGCCACCGGGGAGGGGGCGGGGGGGGGGGGCGTCTCATTACCTTGTCGTATAGTAGGTGTGTCGCTGTCTGCAATCAGTTGCAAGCAGTCTTGAATGACTGAAAAGCAAAAATATATCCTTTTAGTCACTTGAATAGGGAACGGGAAGGGAAGGAAGAAGGTGTCCGCGCGCACAAACCTACAGAGCTGTTCTTCCGGAAACATCGAGCCAATTTTACCTCCTACGGAGCCTGCACATAGTTCTAAAACTACTGTATGAAATTTGCCCACAGATATTTATTACAAAATCTACTTAAAGTATAATATGTCCTTGAAGTCCATGGCTTAGAAAATCCCGACACGCCGTGACCAAACAGTAAGTCTGTCATCTTTACAGTTCAACCTAACTTGCCTTCAAATATCATGCCTGGGCAGAAAGCGAGTGTATCGTGTGTTTTTCAAGTCTATCATAGATTCGAGCCAAACTACCAGAATATTCTAAAGTGATTTTTTTGTTGTTTAAAAAAAATCCATAACATTAAATAATAACTCAGTGTAGTACTAAGCTATTAACATTATTGAAAGTAAAAACAATTGCTAACATGTATGAGTGGATATAAATACAGGCAACCTCACAAAAATCCTAAAAATTACGTACTGGAAACTAAGTCCTGGAAAGTGTAAACAACTTGTTCGGGCTGCGGCGGGAAGTGACGGGGCCGGAATGGAAACCACGCCTGTTTCTCTCTGGAGCCAAAGTCAGGCTTTTGGTAAAGTATTTTGGACCAAAAAGAGAAAGAGGGAACGTGGTTAAAAATAAAATGAGAGATTTCCCTGAAACTGCATAATCAGGAAAGCTTCTGGGAAGCATCAGTCCGCATCACTTATCACATGCACAATATTCCAGAAAATAGTCAAGGAAAGAGAGAACTACTCTGTTAAACAAAGACAAATGCCTCCAGGTGAATGCCAAATAAGGACATTTTCCACGGGAAAAGAAGGCAAAACAGTATATATCCATGAGAAACATAAAACAGAAATTGAAGCGTGCCTATTTTATGTTAAGAGATTATTAGTTTCGGGTTTGTATTATCTAACAAGTATTTTATCCCGAGTTGAAGTGGTACTTGACGAACATGCTTCTCTGGATCATGTTAGGAGGCCGACACGGTGGATTCCTGCTTCACTTCGTTCTCTGAAACCATTCCGGTATTTACAACACGAGGTAACAGAGGTGACTGCGAGTCCTTCCTCAGCGGTGCGGACCCAGAGTCCGCAGGGAACACGGCGAGTGATCACCTAAGAAACTCTGTTACGAGGGGCACAGTTGGCTGATCTCACGGCTCATGGGTTCGAGCCCCGCGTCGGGCTCTGTGCTGACAGCTCGGAGCCTGGAGCTTGCCTTCTGATTCTGTGTCTCCCTGTCTCTCTGACCCTCCCCTTATCACACTGTCTCTCTGTCTCTCAAAAATAAATACAGCATTAAAAAAATTTAAAAAAAAAGAAAATCTGTTACGAAGTTTCCCTTGGTATTTCAAGGTGGAAATAGCATGTTAATGACTACAATTCCTTAATGACCCTGAACATTTTCTACCGCGTTTTCATGCTAACCTGATCATTTCGATAGAAGCAGAACATTCTGGACTACTCTGAGATTCTTTTATTGATCTCCAAACAATGGGAGCCATGTCTGTGCCTAGGGAAAACGTGACTCAGTGCTGTCACCATGACACAGCTTCTGTCGCGACAAACGTGTAAAAGCATCAAAAGAGGCAGGATGGTCGTGAGTAAGGGCGGCTGGAAAGAAAGGAGTTAACGAAGTCGCCAAAGTAGTCAAAGTCAGGAGCGTGCGGAGGACCCAGGGAGCCCTCCTAACCCATAAACGTGCTCCCGTCTCTCTACCAAGTACTTCTTCAGGGCGTGTGACTCAGTTCTGTGACGGCTGCAAGGGTCCATCAGGGCATGTGAAGCTCTAATCTTTCTTCCACACAGGAAGGTGGATGTGGACACAAGTCAGTCATATTTCCAAATGTTCCATCTTTCCTTTGGTGGGCGTGTACATGTACATAGAGATGGAATGAGATAATGCGTATGGAGTGTGCGTGGTACTCCTGACAGGCTGTGATCAAGAAATCGTTTGGTCCTACAGCAGTGGGAGAGTCAACTTTCTCCTTCTTGACTGAACCAGTAAATTGGGCACGTAGTGGAAGGGCATGAGGAGAGCATGAAGATCAACTGAACCCAATAAAGAGAAAACCAGGCTACTCCCTGTTCCAACTAACCCTTTTCTTGACCATGTATCCAAAACTCCACAGGAGTGTAGAGAAAGATTGATGCCTTGACCCTACCAAGCTGAAAAGAAAACATCTAAGTTTTAATCTCCGAAGCCCAACGCCACCTGGCTACACCCGACATGTAAGTAAACAATGATCTAGTCTATCGGGTAGTAGCAGAAATCTAACTTTTAGAGGAAAACACACTATGGAGGGAAAAGCGTATTTTAGGAAATATTCTTCAGAAAAAAAAATGGAACATTAAAAGAAAAGTTCAGTAATAGAGTTTGAATTGTGTTCACTGAAGCCAGTGCCATCCGTTAATGTTCCTTATTCCAGAGGAAGTCGCCGGGCTTTTGAAAGCATTTTGTTGGACAGAAGCAGAGGACTTCCCGTTCTGGCCTCCAGAGACATCCTTAGGTCCATCAACCTTATCAGTGCTATTTACCTCTTCACTTAAAGCTCTTCCTTCTTAGGAGATTCCATATCCACCGTCATCTCATCTCTCGTACAACAGTCCCTTAGGACCTCCTATTCGACCCAGATCTGATCTTAAACTATAGATTGTCGCGCACAAAAAGTGGGTCGAAAGAGCAAAACTGTTTTTTCCTATCTCCCAGTAGCAAACATAGCCAGCCACAAGAGTTTTGAGAATGCACCATCTAATGTAGGAAACACAATGTTGGTAACAAGTATAATGATCATTGTTTGGTTTTCAAAAGTCTTCATACATCTTTCCCTCTACTACAGCAGAAGGAGATTTGAAGAGTCTGAGAACAGTTTATCTTTTTAACTAAACAAGCGATAGCCTACATTAAAACTTTCCTGTGTGTGATGGGGTCACACATATTTTTAAATATATATATTATATATTATAAGGATGTGTGAAAAAAAGAAAAATTATTCTTACTAAGTACAAATTTACAGCATAATATTTATCCATAATATTAAGCCATGTGTAAAATATTTCTAAAACAAATATCATATATTGACAATGAAAATAGTGTACAAAAGAGAATTCCTAAAATAAGAGTTTTCAGGAAAAAAAAAACTTACTATTGCTCAATATTTGATAGAAGAAAATCCACCCAACCTCACAACTAGACCAGCACTGAAATATCTTCCCTATGGAAAACACTTTGAGTCTGAAAGCCGTCTGCTTACATGTGACCTTTATGTTACATTTGAACACCGTTTAATTATAAAAAGGGATCTGAGAGTTTCCGGGATTGCTAGTATCTGCTGTATTTTTCTGTATTGGATCCAAACCTTTTCAAACTGGGAAAGCGTTTATTCTCTTACTTTCGACACAAGTTCAGTCTAGTATCAACTACCATAAATGCTGCGATTGGGCAGAGGATACATAACTCCTGTTACATTTGTTCCGGCCACATGACCCCCCCTGCTCATCCTCCACGGCCCTCCTTACTCGTCCCGTTCACCCCTCTCCAAAGTCTTCAGTCTGGCTGAGATACTCTTCCCGCATTTTCCTGTGTCTCTTCCTCCTCCTGTCTTCCTACTCACTGCATCACAGTGTTTACAGAATGAGGACTCTGAAGGCACTGCCTGTCTTCTGTTTCTGTACACCTTCCCATCGGTGTGTGAGGTCCCGAGAAATACAGTTTGATTTTTCGTGACCTAGGTTTGAATGAATACTCAGTGGCTGGAAAAGTTTCACTAGGAGAAATCCCATAAAGACACCAATGCTGACCTAGTGATGAGCACAGATTTAGGAAGACATTGAAGAAAGCATGATTTGGGGGTAAATATTTCTACTGGGATGGGAATACAAGAATTTAGGGGTGAAAACTGGTTTAGAAAACTGTATTTGATTGGTGATAAACAGTTGGCCAATATGAGTTAACAGAGCTTTAAAAGTATTTCAAGAGAGCTAAATGGAGAAGTATGTATTTGACTTAACAGGGAAAAAAATAGAAATTCTTAATCTTGAGAGGGGCCTGCCTGATACACGTTGTGCTTGATAAAGGTCATGCATGCATCCGCATGTGGAATAAACCGACACCCGGAGAACAGTGGAAAGAGGTTCTGCTGTGGACGGGCATAAATATAATAGGAGGATGATTCGATCCCAAGAGCAATGATATAAACAGAGCATCCAAGATAAGTTGTGAAAAAAAATTAAAAGTTTGTGAGTGAGTGTGTGTTTGAAGGAGAATTAAAAACTAATCATAAAAACAAGGTTTCAATTCTGGGAGGTTCAGAAAGATGGTAGCACTATAATGGCCTTTAGGAAGGGACACTTGTTCTTTGGCGCTTTGGAAAGAAGTTGACAAAACAAAACAGAAATCACGATAGTTGACACGAGTAAAGAAAGATGTCAGAATGGAAAATTGTGTGTGTGTGTGTGTGTGTGTGTGTGTGTACAGAGTTTGAAGCATTAATTGGACACTGTCAGGTACAGCTTCTCATTTGAGTATCTTCTATGCCTAAGGCAATGTCGGATACATGAAATGGCGGCCCTTTGCCTTGACTCATAAATAGTAAGAGTAAAAAAAAAAAAACAAAGCACAACCATGGACAGCAAAATGCCATCTTCATAAGTCATTTCATTTTACAATCAATGAAACACTTTAATTTAAAAGGACCAGTTTAATAGTTGAGTCATCTTCTCCACAGGATAGGTTTTTCTTTTGCCTTTTGCCACAAATTCTTTGCCTTACTTTAGACCATTTCTCATTACTAATGGTGTATACTCATAAGGCACTGGGTGTTGGTCACTAAGAAAATTAGCTTCACGACACAATATTCAAACATGCTTGACTTGAAGTCAAGGAAGGTAAACGCAAAAACATACCTGAATGCTTGGAAAAAGCTATTAGTGACTTGCACATGGGCTGGCTCTTAACCTTCAACTTCCCCTTGGACATCTCTGCCTGGATGCCACGGTGACAGTTCAATCTCAACATGACCCAAATCTCCTTCTTCATAGTCCTCACACCCACGCACCTCTTATTCTTCTGTTTACTCTTAGTGGACATGAGTATCCTCTGAGTTGCTCAAACTAGAAACTTTGTAAACATGCCTGATTCCTTCCTCTGCAATCTTGAAATCCAATAATCACGTTCTAATGGCTTGAATTTTTCAACTTTTGCTCACTTTGGATTCTGTCTGTCATTTATCTCATTCAACAGTTTTATCGAGCACTAAATTGAGGTCATGTGTTCGGAATAGCAAAAGAAAAGAAGAGAAGAGAAGAGAAGAGAAGAGAAGAGAAGAGAAGAGAAGAGAAGAGAAGAGAAGGGAAGAGAAGAGAAGAGAAGAGAAGAGAGACACTGTCTCTACCCCCATGGAGCTTACTTACAATCTAGGAGGAGGAACAAGTAAGAATCAGTATCAGACAGTTCGAGCCCCGTGTCGGGCTCTGTGCTGACAGCTCGGAGCCTGGAGCTACTTCAGATTCTGTGTCTCCCTCTCTCTGCCCCTCCCCCATTCTCTCTCTCTCTCTCTCTCTCTCTCTCTCTCTCTCTGTCTCTCTCTATCTGTCTCTCTCTCTCTGTCAAAAATAAGTAAACATTAAAAACGTTTTAAGAAAAGAAGAGAGAAGGGGATCGGACCATTCCACACAAAGTTAACAGTCACGAGTACACACAAAGGCTAAGGAGGGAAGGAGCATGGTAGGTCCACTCAGATCTTTACCCTCACTGTCTCCCGACGGCTACACTTGCTTACCAAGTTGTGCCTCTTCGCTTTTCTACTACTTCTGCCCCCCGCTTGTGTTCCCTCCAGATTTGCCTTCCTAAACAGGAACTTTATCCTGTCCGTCTAATCTTTACAAACTCCTTCACATGGGATTCCCCTGCACACAAAACCCCAATCTCCCATCACAACCCCATGACCTCCCCCCGCCCAGGCCTAGTAGAAGAGACGCTCATTCTTCTGCCCCAGGACTGAGTACTCACTGTTCCTTCGGGCTAAATACTCCTCAACTTAGTATCCGGTGAAACCTGTCCGTCCCTTAGGTCTCAGACCAAATATCAACTCTTCCCATGCTCCTTCCAGCTAAATATTGATCCCACTACACTTCGTGCATACACTGTTGAAACAACATTTCATTATATATCCTAATTGTTTCTATTGCTGTCTCTCCCTAGGCTGAGTCACTTGACATTAAGAACCATCAGTTACAAATTTGCATAGCATCTGGTTTACATCAGACTAAAAAAAAAAATCTGTGGAACAATTTAGGAAAAAATAGATATCAAAACTATATCCAACTTTTCCAAATGATTCTTAAAAACTTCATCTTTAAAGGACACCTGGGTGGCTCAGTCGGTTGAGTGTCCAACTCTTGACCTTGGCTCAGGTCATGATCTCTTGGTTCGTGAGATCAAGCCCTGCACTGAGAGTGTGGAGCCTGCTTGGGATTCTCTCTCTCTCTCTCTCTCTCTCTTTCTCTCTCTCTCTCTCTCTCTCTCTCTCTCTCTCTCTTTCTCCCCCTCTCTCTCTCACACACACACATTTAATAAACTTTAAAAAAAATCCCTCCTCCTTATATCCAAATTTATAATCCATTTTAAGTCAAATTAAATTAATGCTTTAGAGAAAATAGATTCTATTAAAAAAATTACCTGACATTTGGACCCTCTAACAATAAATCTTTGGGCTCAGAGTTATATGGAAAACATTTTCCATAACAGATAATCTTCAATAATAAGGATTTTGAATTTTCATTTGTAGAACGGTAGCACACTATGATATATTTTTTAAAGCAAGTGATTGTGTATTTCTCAAAAATTTCTCATGCTTTATTTCCCAGGAGATGTTGAGAGCAGCAGAAATGAGAGAAAAAGGCTGAGCTGCTGAGTGTGACCTCACAGTCCATGTCAGAAGCCGTCAAAGAGCAGTTATCTACGGCTGTTTCCCCTGTCTACCTCGAATGGCCAGAGAAAGAGGAGGAACACCCCAAAACAAATCATCCAGTGAAGAAATGAGCAAGAGACCTGAACAGACACTTTTCCAAAGAAGACACCCAAACAACAGACACATGAAAAGATGCTCAACGTCACTCATCATCAGGGAAATGCAAATCAAAGCCACAATGAGATACCACCTCACACCAGTCAGAATGACTAAAATTAACAACTCAGGAAACAAGAGATGTTGGTGAGGAGGCGGAGAAAGGGGGGGCTCTCTTGCACTGCTGGTGGGACTGCAAACCGGTGCAGCCGCTCTGGAAAACAGTATGGAGGTTCCTCAAAACATTAAAAATAGAACTACCGGACGATCCAGCAATAGCACTACTGGGTATTTATCCAAAGGATACAAAAATGCTGATTCAAAGGGGTACGTGCGCTCCAATGTACGTAGTAATATAAATATAACAGTAGTCAAATTACAAAAAGAGCCCAAATGTCCATTGACTGATGAATGGATAAAGAAGATGTGGTTTAGGGGTTCCTGAGTGGCTCAGTTGGTTAAGTGTCCAACTTTGGCTCAGGTCATGATCTCACAGTTCGGGAGTGGGAGCTCCGCCTTGGAGTCTGTGCTGGCAGCATGAGGCCTGCTTGGGATTCTCTCTCCTCTCTCTCTGCCCCTACCCAGCTTGTGCCTTCTCTCTCAAAATAAATAAACTTAAAAAAAAGGAGGGGGTACCTGGGCGACTCAGTTAGTTAAGCATCTGACTTTGACTCAGATCATGATCTCACAGTTCGAGAGTTCAAGCCCCACATCGGGCTCTGTGCTAACAGCTCAGAACCTGGAACCTGCTTCAGATTCTGTGTCTCCATCTTTCTCCGCTTTTCCCCCACTCACATTCTGTCTCTCTCTCTCTCACACTCTGTCTTTCTCTTTCTCTCTCTCTCAAAAATAAATAAACATTAAAAAATTTGTTTAAATGATGTGGTGTATATATATATATATATATGTATATATATATATATATATATACACAATGGAGTATTATTCAGTAATCAAAAGGAATGAAATCTTGCCATTTGCAACAATGTCAATGGAGCTAGAAGGTATAATGCTAAATGAAATAAGTCAGTCAGAGAAAGATAAATATCATGATTTCACTCATATGTGGAATTTTAGAAACACAACAGATGAATACAGGAGAAGAGAAGGAACGCTAAGATAAAAACAGAGAGGGGGGCAAACCTTAAGACACTCTTTCTTAAACACAAAGAACAAACTGAGAGCTCCTGTAGAGGAGGTGGGGGGAGGGGCTGACTGGGGGATGGGCACCAAGGAGGGCTCTCGTTGGGATGAGCCCTGTGGGTTATATGTAAACGATGAGTCACTGGGTTCCACTCCTGAAACCAATACTACACTATCTGTTAACTAACTTGGATTTAAGTTTTAAAAAATTTAAATGCTTAAAAAAGAAAAAAGAAAGAGGAGGAGAAAGCCCGAACTTGTGAAAACATCTAAGTCAATAAACACTTGCAAACATCCAAGCCAAGGAATGGCA
Source organism: Helogale parvula (assembly GCA_004023845.1). Lineage (NCBI taxonomy): Eukaryota > Metazoa > Chordata > Mammalia > Carnivora > Herpestidae > Helogale > Helogale parvula. The sequence continues at coordinate 26,513 of PJEM01007610.1, read as the reverse complement.
CCAGGTGTTGGTGTGCATGTTGCCTGTTCCACCCACTACAATAAGGCCTCTTCTTGTGTTTTTTCTACTTCCTGTTGCATGACTGTTCCCATTCCCTGGAAAATGGTCTTCTCTTCCCTGAGTCCAGTCAGTCCTCAAAACTCAGCTCAGCTCTTGTCCACCATGGTCTCAATAATCTCGCAGTCTATGATCTGAACTCACATCCTACGGTACCTTAGCTGGCTGTCCTCTTGTTGATACTAATGTTAATAATAGTCCGGTTCTCTTCGGGACCCAACAGTTTATGTCAGATCTGGTATATTCCTCAACATTAAGTACATATAGCTCGAACAGTGGAAAAAGAAAACTCAGAATTTATAGTCAGCATTTAATGAATGCAGACCTTAGTTCTCAAGCCAATTCAGCTGTTGAATCATGAAATTAACACTTAATATGACATTAAAATATCTATATCTTATCTATATAATAAGAATAACAATAGCTTTTGCATAGTGTTCTTGGGAGAACAAACTGAAGTCATCATCTACATGTGCTTTTTGTAAAGGTTAAAGGGCTTGCTTGTTATTTTAAAATTTATGTTAATCTTGTTCAATTTCTCCAACTCAGTATTTAGCTTGTTGAGGGAAGGGACTGACTATGTCTTGGATTCAAGTCTCTCATCTAAATGAAGACAATAATGCCAACCTAATAGCGGTTCCTGAGAAGGTAAATGATGCCATAGAACCCAACCCAGAGCTTGTACGGGGAAAACACCCAGGAACCTGGTCTTTTTCTCCATATTCCTATATATTCATGAATGCCCACTTCAGACCTTGGCACAGAGGATGCTTCCTCTATTTTTGAGCAGAATCTGTTTTTTCTCTAACTCTTAAGGAACGAGAATACCTTTTGTTTGTTTGTTTGTTTATTATTTACATTTTAGTTAGTTAATATACACTGCAATGTTGGTTTCAGAAGGAGAAGGTAAAATGGACTCATCACTTAACATACAACACCTAGTGCTCATCCCAACAAACTCCCTCCTTAATGCCCATCAACCATCTAGCCCATCCCGCTCCCCACCCCCCACCCCCGCTAAAATTGGATCAGAGCAAAGGTACAGGTGCCCAATATGGTTCTTTTAAATAGGACTCGACTTATAAAAATAATAAACATTAAAACTAATATCCATTCCCACAGGATTACTGAGAACAACACATTCCTCAACATTATGTATTTATTTTTTAAATATCTACCTGTTTCCACAAAATTTTTTTTTCATGGTATAATGAATGATTGACTCTTCAGGAAGAAACAGAAAGACTTTTCCTGACCTCCCTTGTACATCTTCTTCTTCCCTCCCCCCCCTTCACACTGCCGGTTCTGCTAACCTTGCCTCAGGTATTTTACTTCTTCATGATATTTGCCATTTTCTAGTATTGTTACTTACTCATTAATCATGTTTATTGACCACTTTCTGTGTCTTTCCATCTCACTGCAATGTAATCTACAGGAAACTTATTATCTGTTGTGTTTTTGGATCAATACTCAACACCTAGAACAGTGCTTGAAGGCTGGCAGGCCTGCGGCGTACACGGACGAGATGCAACATCACTTTTGGCCGCTTAGATTGACCCATTTCCTGGTTCTTCTGCTTCCCAAAACTTTAAACTTGACAAGAACAGGGTTCAGAGATTTGGTTGTGAGGTCACTATTTTATTTTATTACTGTTTTTGAAATTGACCGGGAGCCAGCTCTTGCAACACTGAAAAAGAAGTCATTATTGAAGCAGAGGGAAAAAAAATAGCACTCAGGGAAGATTCTGGTCAAAGATCACCATGACCACAGCCAGCTGTTTCTTTCTGTTCTAGGAAGGAACACACCCTTACTGGGTAGGAGGCTCCAGTTAGCCTAATTCTGGTACAAGTTGGATGGTTGAGCTTGACATTGGATATGCTTTCAACGCTCGCTTTACAGACTTGTAAGATACAGCCCTGCCAGAAATGTCAATGAAATAAAGCCTGGATGTCACAGATCCTTCGGACCTCCCGTCTTCTCTTGCGAAGGAGATGAACTATGGGTTTCACGAAAAAACACTCAGAAATGGAGTCCAGTTTTTAGTTAAGTACCACACAACGCTGGTTCCTCAGTCATGACAAAGGATGGTGATGGAAGACCACAGGAGATGCTAGGTGAGGGATGGATGCCCCTTCTCTGCACTATTCTTGCAACGTCTCTGTAATTCTAAAGTAACTCCTAACTAAAAAAAGTTTATAAAATAGAGAAAACTAACGTCAAGTAGGCTGACCAAAATCTTGCAATAAATATTTATTCAGAAGATGAAAGATGGGTAATGTTTCCCACTCTTGTTTTTATATTTTGTGCATGTTTTCAATCCTATTTTACTATTATAAACGAGACAAGTATAATAAACAGTATCAGTAAAAATGATTTTTGAGTTTCTATAATCTAAAACACATGTACTTCTTTTTTTTTAAGTTATTTACTTATTGTTAGAGAGAGAAAGTGCAGGTAGGGGAGGGGGGGAGAGAGAGAGGGGGTAGAGAGAATCCCAAGCAGGCTCCGCGTTATCAGCACACCAACTATGAGATCATGACCTGAGCTGAAACCGAGAGTCAGAGGCTCAACTGACTGAGCCCCTAGGCGCCCCTAAAATACATGTATATCTATTAACTTTTAAATTCTCTACTAGGGGCACCTGGGTGGCTCAGTCGGTTGAGCATCTGGCTTCAGCTCAGGTCATGATCTCACAGTTCATGACTTCGAGCCCCGTGTCGGGCTCTGTGCTGACAGCTGGCTCAGAGCCTGGAGTCTGCTTCAGATTCTATGTCTCCCTCTCTCTCTGACCCTCCCCTGCTCACACTGTCTCTCTCTATCTCTCAAAATAAATGAAAAGCATAAAAAAAGTTAAATTCTCTACTGAATAACAAGGGGGAAATATAAAGGCCATCTGATTTCATTAACAAACTATTTTCACTCAGTGGGGATCGATTTGAAAGAATTCATCCTCCTAATGGACTCTCAGGATGGCTATTTCTAGGTTCTCAGAGCAAACAGAATGGTAACCTGAGAGCTGACAACACGGGTCATGACGACCCCGTGTGGGAAGAAACTCTACATGTCACGTTTCAAAGCCATATCACTTTCGCTATTATTTTTTAATGAGCAATATCTCCAAACACACTCATGGGCTTACAAGCAAGCTTTGGGCTGACACGAGCCATTTGGCAATTCTTTGATCCTGGATTTCCCCACATTTCTGTTTGTTCGACTACAATCAGAAATTATCTTATGAAACACAGAAAACTTAATAAGACTTTCCTGTGAAACACAGCACAATTAAGAAAAACAAAACTGGAGCCAAATAACTAATTTGTGCAATTAAATAAAAGCGTTTACCCCTGGGAGGAGAGGACGGAGCACCGTGTGGGCACGCGGGCTGACGGCGATGTCGCCCCTCCAACTACTGCCCTCCGGTCTGTGGACACCCACCACGCTGAATCCTTCAGACGTGCGCCCCTCTCATCTGAAACCAAAACCTCCAAACCAGAAATCCATGAAATTAGAGTTCAATTGCCGAGTCTGGAGTGTCTCTGTGACTCTTAGTGAGCTCAAGCTGCGCCTCGACCCAGAGCACCAAGAGGGATGGGGGCACGGGGCTCTCAGACCCTCCCTGCGACTCTAGCCTTGTGATCAAATTCATTCTTTGGTGAAATAGTTGTTTTAAATGTCAAGTTAAAAAACGGCATAAGGCGGCCTCTGATCAAAACCTGAGAAGTGAAGAAGATGGGAAAAGCCCCCTCCCAATGATTGCCAAACCACTGCATCTTACTTCACAGTGAGCTCAAGACGGATCCCTAAATATTCGGAGAACACCTACTTTGTGCAAATGTCATGATGCACGTGCAGAGGACACAGGGCCCAGACCACAGGAGCCTCTGCTCTTCAGTTGTTCAGACGGGACAGATGACAAAGGACAAGGCGAAACGCCCCTCGGGTGACGGGACACTTACCAAATACTGACGCAATACGAGGGATGCGATGCCCTGAGCAGCGGCTTCCTAGCCCAACACGCTGGCGTTTACGCACAAACTACGTATACGCCCAATAAAACTGAAGCGCCTGGTGAAATTTCGGTGTGGGTTTACAGAGAAATAAAAATGGGTGACATTCTGAAGTGTCATTTAGCAAAACTCAGCTCTGAACCCTTTGGACATCATCACAAAATGGTGGCAACTGACGTTGAGTAGTAGAGGTAGAAAGCCAAGTATCTTTTTCTTATTTAAATTTTTTAACATGTATTCATTTTTTGAGAAAGAGAGAGAGACAGAGCGTGAGTGGGGGAAGGGCAGAGAGAGAGACACACACACAGAATCCCATGCAGGCTCCAGGCTCTGAACTAATAGCACAAAGCCCAACATGGGGCTAGAACCAAGAGACCATGAGATCATGACCTGAGCTGAAGTCGGACACTTAACCGACTGAGCCATCCAGGTGCCTCCAAAGCAGAGTATTCTAAAAAAAAAAAAAATCTAAAATTATATTAGAATTCTGTTAAGTATAAATCCAATATGTGTGTTGATGTGGTTTAAAAATAAGCATGTGATGAAATGCTGCATTATTTTTTGAAAATTCTGTACATATTTAGAGTTTAACAAGCTATTTGAAAATCTCAGGACTCCAAAATTGCAAGAAAGCCTTTTTTTAATTAACTATGAAAGAATCATAAAACCTATACAGGGAAAAGTATATCTAACTGGGAAATTTAACATTTGATTTTTAGTAAAGAGATATTACGCATTTAAGCATTCTTGGATATATATGTGAAACACTGTAAAAATTCATTTTCTTACTCAGAATTGCAATTTTTATGAAATTCCAACCAAAAAATGTCAATGGATCTATAAAGTATTTGAAAAACTAACATAAAAGAACATAAATGGACACATTGAAAATAAAGGGTAGAACCTAAGGTTTTTTGAGCCTCACTTAAATCAGAACTAGAATAGAAAACAAAACAAAACAAAACAAAAAAAAACAAAGAAAGCTGTATAGATTCAAATTGTACAGGATTTTCTCAGCTCCAAAAAAGGCACCCACCAAACAGAAAACTAAAATCAAGGAGTTTCAGAAGCTCTCTCGGTTATGTACACATTATTTTTTTTTTACACATTATTTTTGTAGTGCTAAACAAAAATGTTTTTCCCTTCGTTAGAGGACGGGGTCTAAACGACATTCAAGCCCATTTCACTGGTGACGAAGAGCAGCTATGACCTGTGACTACAGTTCTCTTCTTCAAACCTGTCATCTCAGATCCACGAATGTTATGAGTGTATATACAGGGAGAGAGAGGGATGTACTGTATACTGTATACAACACATACATGATATATCCATACTATATATACATATACTATATAGATACATATACTATACGAAAAGTTTATAAGAATCTTAGGCAAACCACGATCTTGACAATAGCAATTAAATCTGGTTTTTAGAAACTAAGTAAATGTTGATTCACTTGATACAATTCTCTATTACTTTCCAAACTTTCTAAAACTTACAAATTATTTAGGGAAAATTTTTAATCAGTATATAATTTTTGAATGCCATCAAATCACAAATTTGTAAAAATGTGCACATGGGAGGAAAATTTTAAGTATAATAGAGGGTTGTTTTGAGGAAGTGGGACTCCAGAAGTTAATTAGTCTCTTACTCAACGTCCTTTCTTTTAAATCTGCTGTAATGAGCCCGTATCCTCTCTGCAACGGTAAAGTTAAGGTTTATTTGTAATGTGAATGTGCAGAGGCTAGGGAATAGTAACACAGAAGCAGAAGAAGACTGAGGCATTCTGGCCCTACTAGATAGTAAATCTCATTACATTACAAAATACTTAAAATATTTTATTTAATACAGATAAACAGAATAATAAATCAATGAAGAAACAGTCTCCAAATAGATTCATGAGAGACTTAAATTAACACAGTAAGCTTTCCAATGCAAACAGACTAAAAGGAAGCATCCCATAAAATTAGCTATATTTAATAGCAGTTTGGTAGGAAAACATAAAAAGAAAAGGGAAGGTTAAGCTGGTGTGATGGGATCCACCAAACAAAGGCCAGAAGGATTGAGGAGTTAAAGACCAAACTGAAACACTAAGTTGTGAAAAAGTCAAAGCAACTGATTATAGGATAGGCTTTTGGAGAGATGATGAATACATATATTTTTAGCTTTGATGTAGTAGAGAAAATCAAAAGGAAACGCTTATCACATTAAATATGTAGATGTAAAACTGTACAAATTTTAAAAAGCAGCAAAATATCATGGAAATATTTATACCCAAGTTTTGATAAACAGTATGTCTAATACAGAGCTTCAAAATTACAAAAAATTAGGACAAATAAGGGAAGCTATAAATAAAAATTAGTAGAAGATAAAATTAGCAGTTACCCAAAAATGCAGAAAAAAATTCATTCTTGTTTTCAAGCAAGCAACAGATTACATGTGAGATACTGTTTGGCAATTCCTAAGCTAGCCAGAATAAACTTGAGGAGAGAAAACGCTGTGAGAATGTGCAGACCCTGTCCACTGCATTTCTGACCGCACACGTGTGCAACTCACTTTGCAAGCAGCATGGCAGGAGGCAGCTAGGGCGATAAAGATGTTCATCCTCTTTAGCTCGGATATTTCATCTATTTGATTTACTTGGAACCCATGAAACTCCTCAGAAATAAGAGATCCACACAGCAGTTTGGGAAACGATCAAGTTAAAGAACTATGTGATGAACCAACATAGACGTGTAAGAATGACTTAGAAATAGGGAACACGCTTATTGTGGAACGGTAAGTGAAGGCACAAATATACCACAGTATATACATGGCTGTGTTTTTTTTCAGTTGTGTACAAAGTCCAGATGGTAGGATGCAAAACCTGAAAACAGTTCATGTGCTCAAGTATGGTAAAAAGAGGAGTGTTTCCAAAGTCTGTACTTGCTTAAAGCCAACTGTGTCCGATAACAGACACAAAGATTTACAAAAGGTAATTGACACAAAGCGTATGTAAAAATCATGGTTTTATAAAACAGGAAAGAATTTTTTGCATGAATACAGCAGTCAGTGAAAACCATGTTTACCGTCGGAGCACGGTGTGTGTGTGTGTGTGTGTGTGTGTGTGTGTGTGTGCGCGCGCGCGCATTTGTCCGACAGAAGAACACCTACTCTGTAAATCGAAGTACACACACAGACACAGATAAGTACCCCTGTTCGTTCACCTCACAGGCAACGAAGGGATGGACAGAAGCAGCGGCCGTGACAGTCCCCATCCCAGCGCCTGCCTGGCTCGTACTATGAGCTCCAAACATGCTCTTTCAATATAAAAGGGAAATAAAACCAAGGCTTGTTGAAGTTGTGGCACTACTGCAGTTACTGCGGATGCCCTTTTTCGTCTTTGAAATGTAGCAGCTAGAATCGAGCATTCTGGGGCGCCCTGCGCTGTCTGGGGTTTCCGGAATCTAGAAGATTCTGTGGCACAGGTGGAACACGAAAGAAGGCAGAGATGGCTAAAGAACTCTTAACCTGGGGCCGGGGGCGAAGGGGGGGGAGGGGGTTCCCGGGGAGGGGGTTCCCGGCAAAGCAGTCATTAAGGAAAAGCTTTAAAGTGTGTGTGTGTGTGTGTCTGTGTGTCTGTGTGTCTGTGTGTCTGTTTTAAAGCTAGAGCAACACGCAAAGTCACAGCGCACACCTGCCCCGGGTACGACCGCAGGGCGCGCAGCGCACCCTCAGGGAAGGTCCGTCTCCACCTGCCCTGCCCGGGCTCACGTAGACACAGCGCCCCGGGCGCTGCTCCTGGTGGACCGCGCAGGGTCTGCGTCGCAGGTTCGAGCTCTCGGAGGAAGACCCCGGCCCCCCTTCCCCCCGCGCCGTGCCCTCCCTACCCCTCCCCTGTGCCCTCCGCGCCTGCCCGTCGGGGACCCACGTGCGGTGCAGGCTGACACCTGCCGGCGCACCGGCTCCGCTGCCAAAGCCACACGTGGAGTGGAGGCCGCGTTCACGGTCCCCCGCCCCGTCCACGGTCCGGGGCGCCCACACGCGCGCACCTGCGGACGCCGGGACCCCCGCCCCCCGACGGCGTCCGCGCCGCACACCCACCTGTGTCCTCTGGCCCCGGAGCGGCGCGCTCCCTTCTGCTCCGTCCCGCCGCGGCTGGCGCGAGGAGCCCGCGGGCAGGGAGGAGCCCCCCGGCGGAGCCGCGACGGCGCCGGGGCGGGGGCGGCGGGCGGGCCCCACGGGCGGCGGCCGCGCTCGCTTCCTGGGCGCCGGGGACGGCGGGCGCCCCGGGCGCGCGGGGAGGGCCGGGCGGCGCCCGCAGCTGGGCCCGGAGGCTGCCCAGCTCGGCCTGCAGCGCGGCCGCCCGGCACAGCGACGCCGCCGACAGGCAGCAGGACGCCAGCGCCAGCAGCGCGGTGGCGGCCAGCAGCGCGCTGTCCCCGCAGCGCGGCCCGGGCGGGCGGTCCCGGCGCGGGAGGATGCGGACGCGCTCCTCCGCTTTCATTTCTCCGGTGCTCTCCCGGCGGGGGCGGGCCCACTGGCCGTCTGCGCCGCCGTCCATGGCCCGCGGGGGACTCGGCGGGTCCGGGCCTGCCGAGCGAGTGGCCGCGGCGAGCGGGTCATTTCCTGTGAGCTGCGCTCGCCGCGGGCCCCGGCCGGCTACATGGCCCGGCCGCGCGCCGGCCCCCAGGAGCGCGCCCCGGGGGCTCCCTCGCTCTGCGCCGCGGCATCCCGGCCCCCGGGGGATGACAGGGCTTCCTGGCACCGGCCCTTCCATCCGATTGCCCAATCATTTCCTCATTTCGCTTTCAGTATTTGTAAGAATCCTGAGGGCATCTCCAAACGGCGCGCGGACGCACACGCGCCGGCATCCCCCCGCCGGGCGGGGCTGCGCGCTCGGCCGCCCGCAGGTGCGAGAGGCGGCCCGGCGCGTGGCCGCAGCGGTGCGCTCGGGGGCCGGGAGCAGAACGCTGACGTTCCGCTGGTGCCGTAAACGTGATTAATGGGAAGGTCAGAGACGCCAAGGGCTTCAGCCCTGAACTGTGCTCCGCCGCGCGGTGACTCACAAACGGTCTCTAACTGGGAAATAACCCAGCCGTCGTCGGAGCGCGCAGGGAGGTCCGCTGGGGACGATTCTCTTTATGGTCATCGCAGAATGCAGGCGGGAGGCTGGGAGGGCATGCTGCAGGTGCACTTGGATTGGGTGTCAGGGGTCCTGTACTGCAGGGGATAGGGGTGGCGGCCAGCCGCAGGAGCCCCCCAGTAGCTCCCAGGGCCCGCCCAGCCCCACGCTGCCCAGAACCAGGGGCCTTGCCTCCGGCTGCAAAGCTTCAGTCCTGACCCACCCTGAGCGGCCCTTTCAGAGAGCAGCGTATCTACGGGCCCCTTCTAGGCTGACGGCCCGCATCTAATGCGCGTTTGAACAACCTGGCTGGCTCATTTAACTTTCCAATCTCTGTTGTTGGACCCGGAGTTGCTGCAGAGACACTGGCCCTGCCTGGTCTCTACGGCCGGCTCCTGGACACTTCCCGGTTTCCGGCTCTTTGCCTCCGGCACCGGCAGGTCGTGTAAGGAAGGCGCTCACGCTTCAACAAACCTTCCTGAGCACCCACCAAGTTCTGGCTAGTGTCCCAGGAGCTCCCCCACCTCGCTGTTCCATGCCAGCGTCAGAAAGAGAGTTCCTGAGAGAACGTGAGTGACGACAAAGGCCCCCAGCCTGGCCGCGAGTCCTGACTCTGCCCCTCACTCTCCTTGGGTCTCTGGGACTTCCGCATGTGTGAAATGGGACAGTAAGGGTCCCTGGGAATTCTAAGGAGGCGTAGAGGAATGCAGAACAAGCTGTATTTAAGATGCTTCCAGGGGCGCCTGGGGGGCTCAGTCGGTTAAGCGGCTGACCGGCTCAGGTCATGATCTCATGGTTCATGGGTTCAAGCCCCGTGACAGGCTCTGTGCTGACAGCTCAGAGCCTGGAGCTGCTTCGGATTCTGTGTCTCCCTCTCTCTCTGCCCCTCCCCCCTCACACTCTGTCTCTCTCTCTCAAACATAAATAAACGTTTAAAAAAATTAAGATGCTTCCATTTTTCATGCGTTTTCATTCATTTCGTGAAATGGTTTCCTTTATTACACACAGCACCACCGGGCACAGGGCACACCTTTGCACGTGTCTCCTTGTAACAGGTGCAGGGGGTTCAAGCCAGCTCCTGCACCCTCGACGGGAGTCACGGAGCTGCCCTTGGACGAGGTCCCCTCTCCTCGCCATGTCGCTAAGTGTGATGTCATCAGACATTCATTGCTACCTGTTAGGACTGTTATATTTTCCCTTTGGGTCTGTGAGTTCTGAGACCGTCTTAAATAAATGACTTCTCTCTCTCTCTCTCTCAAAAATAAATAAACATTTTAAAAAGTTACAATGACTTGTAAACAACTTTAAAAGAAACTCTAAGAAGATCTTCTAATGATTCCCGTCTCCCAAATCAGCTGCTGTCTAACCCTGGGCTGGAGGGAAGCCGTCCGTGAGTGCGTGTGCACACTTCTTGTGTCAGACCTCGTGTAATTCAAGTCTTCTGTCACAGCCCCCGTTTCCAGGCCAACCAGGCTGACATGCTCTACATAACAGAGGGAAGGAAGGAAGGAAGGAAGGAAGGAAGGAAGGAAGGAAGGAAGGAAGGAAGGAAGGAAGGAAGGAAGGAAGGAAGGAAGGAAAAGACGAAAGAAAGAAAAGAATTAGTTAGGAGATTGTACAAGGCCTTTCTGACTAACAGTGTGTCCCCCACTCCGGCTGCGTGTGTGTATGAATATGACCGAGATACACACAGAACTAGAAGAATTCCAGGCAGTGCCTGAAATTGATCGCTCTCTTCTTTGACTCAGGACCCGTGGCTGCCGCAGCTTCTTTCCATAACTCAACTTTCGTCCACTACTGCTGGGAGATTCTGCTCTCCAGATGCTGCTGTCAAAAATCCAAAGAGAGGGAATAATGTGACTGTGTTAGAGAAGTAGCTCTGTTTCTGTTGGTCTTGTGGGCAGAGGCCTTCATGCCCGACTGGCTCGAGAGCAAGCCACGGATGAGCCCAGGCGCAGGTCCCTTAAAACAAGTGTCTCCTCTTGGATTGAGCAGTGTGCAACCCTAAGCACAGGGAGGGAGGGTGAGGCTTCTTCCCGGAAGGCAGCAGGGCGGCGGTTTCCCTCAACCCAGGTATGAGGCCAGCGGACACTGCCATGTGCGGGTGCTCCACAGCCATCACCCCATCCAGCTCCTCTGAAGCAGGTGGAAACTGCGTGACTTTCACGCGCTCCTGGATTTCTTATTGGAGGAACAAAAGGAAGTTATTGCTCCATAAATCAAGGACCTGTTTCCTGCCAAGGAAATGGCTTGACAATAATTTAACCGAAATTCTGTTACACAAATTGCAGGCCATTCATTGAACAACAGGCCACGCCACAGATTTATTCAGTAAAGGAGGCTGGCCTACCTGAGCCACAGAATACTAGAGCGCTCTCTGTCCGGACTTGGCTACTTTTTTTAATTAAATTTTTTTAATGTTTATTTATTTTTGAAAGAGAGACAGAGAGTGAGCAGGGAAGGGCCAGAGACAGAGGGAGACACAGAATCGGAAGCAGGTTGTAGGGTCCAAGCTGTCAGCACAGAGCCTGATGCAGGGCTCAAGCCCACGAACTGCAAGATCATGACGTGATCAACTGACTAAGCTCAACTGACTGAGCCCCCCAGGCACCCCTGGACTTAGCTGCTTTTTACCCACTTCTGTTTCTCACCTGGAATAGAAATCATTTCCCTGGACCAGCTAAACTGGATGTAATAAACAAACACACGTTCCTTGTCCCGTTCCCTCAGGATTGTGTGGATAGGAATATGGGACTGCGTATTTGAAAAGAATTTTAGTTTTGGGGCTCCTGGGAGGCTCAGTCAGTTGGGGGTCTCACTTCAGCTCAGGTCATGATCTTGCGGTTCATGGGTTCAAGCCCCTCGTCGGGCTCTGTGCTGATAGCTCGGAGCCTGGAGCCTGCTTCCAATTCTGTGTCTCCCTCTCTCTCTGCCCCTTCCCTGCATGAACTCTGTCTCTCAAAAGTAAATAAACATTAAAAATTTTTTAGAAAAGAAAAGAATTTAAGTTTTGAGTTTATCCAAGGGCATGACCCAGAGAAGAAAGGAGGGGCTTTGCTTCTTAAATTGACAATCTCAAAATACCCAAAAACCTTAATTAGAAACTTCTAGCTTAACAGTATCATGAAGAATTAGCTTCTCTTATATACCTTCTTTGAGGTCAAAAAGTGTCCTTTCTGAGGATTTGGAGCACTCTGGCATGTGACAAGAAGTCTTCTAGACGTGTGGATGTACCTACCAATAGATCTCAGTAAAACAGGCTTCCTAAAGTGCTCAAAATACGGTGAACAGTGGAATACAAATAATGATCACGTTTGAGAAACAATCACGTTTTCTGTTGGAAATATATATGCAGCCAGCGAAACTTGATTTAGAAGGCTAACTGCTAATCACTCAGTGACTTAACTCTGAACTAATGAGATGTTCTTGAAAATAGACACCTGTGGTCATTTCGTATATGAAAAATGATTTGACAATGGTGATTTCTATCTCTAAACAGTTATATTAAAAAGAGGAATGTGTGCATTTACTGGAGTTCAGTGTGCATCACGATTGAGAAAAGCATCCACTTTTGTAAGAATTCAGTTTAATTTGTGAATATGTCCTTAATTTGTTGTGGGGTTGCTTTCAGATGTAATGCTTTTGAATAATGGTGTTTAAGCATGTGCTTTTAGAAAATTTCTGTTTACCTCAATGCTATTTTCAATTACAGTGGTTTCGTTTGCTATTCTTTACCTTTATAATTAATGCCCACACAGATAAAACTTGACTTAGTATTAAGATGCATATGTGTCCGTCAATGCCATCATCCACCTCTTTCATATACCTGAGTGAATTTTTCTGTATCACATACACATTGGGACACCTGAATAAGCCTGGTCAGATTCAACCACCTCAAAAACACTGGGAGAAATGATGGCGCGATTCTACCCATGCAAGAAATAGCACTCTCTGCCTCTAAAACCTGAGGCAGACCTTGCAAGCATTTTAAATAATTTCTTTGAAACGTTGCTCGGTCACTGTTAGAGGGAAAATGCTGGAGGTCAAGAGTGCAGGCTCTGGGTCGCACATGTCTGCACGCCCCAGGCTGCTTCACCATCTTAAAGGGCACTTAAACATGTGATTTTGCCGCATGATTAACGTTGATGCACCCGGAGGCGTCCTAACTAACTCTGCTGGCTGGAGGCATTTACAGACCTGCAATTAGGACAGCTTTGAACTGGCTTTCCGAATGTTTCCATGAGTCCACATGTTTAGGACTATCCTGTAAAGAGACAAAAGGTCAGCATGCACAGCTGGAAAAAACAGATTCATTTATTAAGAGTCTTCTTTCTGAGTTTACTTATTTTTTGACAACTTCCGGGATTTCATCGTGTCAGGAAACTGAAGAAACAAACCCCTTTGGGAATGCTGCCGCGTGGAGATGTGTGTAACAGACCCGTCTTTCCTGTGTGGACCTAGAAGAAACCCAGTCCCCTCTTTCCGAAAGGAAACTATGAAAACAGAATCATGAGTCTCTGCATGGGTTTGGGGGGAGTCACCTCAAACACACACACAGAGGCAAAGGGGAGCCCCGGGTGTTTGGGGGCCAAGTGGGAAGAGCGCAGCATGACCCATCTTTCTGTCCTTCCTATGGGTCCCGGTGATCTGTCTTCCCCCAGCCAAACTGCAGGGAAGCCCGGGGCAGGCGGGTGATGGTGATGCCTGCGGCTCTGACTGGTCTGAGACAGGTGGATGGGGAAGGGCAGGGGTGGGGGCTCCTGCGTCTGCGGAGGAGAGGGTGAGCAGGCAGGGGTTCCCATCAGCCCGTGGGTTCCGGGCATGGGGACAGTCCTCGTGTCCCAAGGCTGGGGGAATATAAGGAGAGCCCGAGTGCCCACCACCAGACTGCAGGTGCCCTGGGGCACAGTGATGGCGCGTGGGGTCAGAGACACATGGTCTCCCATCAGCGGGGCCCAGAATGCCCGCCATGCCTCTCCTGGAAAGTGAGCCAACGAGATGTTGAGGAGAGGGAAGCAGTCCCAGAAAGAAACCCAAGACAGAAACCCCCGCACATACACAAGAGAGAGGTGACAGACAACGTGAATTTTTTCAGGTGCAGCAAATTTTTTCAGGAACTAAGACTGATTCCCATAATTCTCCTACTAAACGGTTTAACAGGAGGGAAGGATGGGCACTTGGGAGCTCTGAAATACCGGCCTGCAGGCTCCAGGGGCAGTGAAACCTCGGAATACGCCCACAAAAGTCAGGAGATGTAAGAGCTAGAGTAAGACACAGAGATTTAAAAACCTGACGGGGGGGGGGGGGGGGGGGG
>PJEM01007610.1:0-11928 GCA_004023845.1 Helogale parvula | reverse complement strand
TCAATGGTGTACTTTGGTCAAAGGTGAGGGTTTATTCGATCTGCAGTGAAACGAGGGAATTCCAAATGTAGACTTTGTAAAGCGATGGCCGGCAGGGTGCCAACAACAGCGCACGGACTCCTGAAAAACCGAAGAAGTAAGAGCAGGTGAAGCTTGAAGACAGAAGAAAGATAAAAAAGAAGATGAGAAAGGAGTGAAATAGATGGCAAGCAGTCACACCCGGGAGGGGATAAAGGAATCTGATTGTTTGAAACAAAAAATAAAAGGAGTAACTGTTAGGAAGAACAAAGAAAAAAAAGAGAGTATAAACTCACTTTAACAAAAACGAAACCTGGCACCTTTCTAGAGCTGGGACTGATGCCAAAGAGATAACAAGAGGTTCTGATGAACTCAGTTTTGCAGTCATGGATAAGGGGGAGGAAGAGTTTATATTCTATTTTCTGTACAAGAAAAAGGAAATAATACATCAGGGAAATCAAAGCCCAGATGAATCACCTGTCATTAATGCTCTAGGTGCTAGGGATGAGAGGGAAAGAAGAACGGAGAAAAAAGAAAAGAAAAAGGAATTAAGAAAGAGAAGTTGAAAACTCCTGCTCCGTGGAGGTTAAATTCCGTTGTGTGAGATCATCCACTTGAAGCAGTTTCACATTGTAATTGAGTGAAGCAAAATAGTTTCGTATCTGGTTTTCAATTTATTTTGTATCTGCGGTTGTCTTTTTCTATTTTTTAAATTGCGTACTTGTGACTTCTCGCTTTCTTTCATGAATCAGGGAGAGCGGGGCTCCTCGGCTTGCTTACTGTTGCCGAAGGAACCAGCCCAGGGTTTTACTTGTTATCTTTAGGATTTGCCTCATTCCGCTCTGCTTGCTTGTTCTGTTGTCCTAACTCTGCCGCTGAACACTTCAATCACTTCCTTTCTTATTTGATATAAACAAATAGACTATTAAATGTCCTGAGAGCATTGCTTCGCAAAATCAATCCTGCTTGATATGCAATGTTTTTACTATTAATATTTTCAAGAAAGTCTCACAATTTGATTTGCTTTTCGGCTGTGACTCAAAAGTCCTTTTGAGATATTTGCTACTTTGTTTTCATTTCCAGGCATTTTTTTCCCATTTTTCTTACTCATTTCTAGTTTATTGCATTGCACTCTGATCGTTTCCTCTTCCAATTTCTATTTATAAAGTTTAATTAAGGGTTTTTGTAGATTAGAAGTATTTTCATTTGTGTGACTAGAACACAGATACTTTTATTATTTAAGTCTGCAATATCATTTGTTTTGTTTGTTTATAATATGCTACCAAGTAACTGAGATGGAGTAAAGTCTCCTACAACTAATGTTTTATCTGTGTGTTTCCAGTTCTTCCTCCTGTGGTTGCAGTTTGTGAGTCCTGATGCTATAATACTGAACGTTCTATTACTTAACATTATATGGGGCCACCTGGGTAGCTCAGTCGGTTAAGCATCCAGCTTCAGCTCAGGTCATGATCTCACAGTTCGTGGGTTCAAGCCCCGCATCAGGCTCTGTGCTGACAGCTCAGGAGCCTGCTTAGAGTCTGTGTCTCCCTCTTTCTCTGACCCTCCCCTGCTCGCACTATCTCTCTGTCTCTCAAAAAATAAATAAATAAATAAATAACATTTTAAAAAATCTTTAAAAAACATTATATGTATTATTAGTGTAGAGATATTTTTTTTAACAAAAAGATAATGACTCCTCTCTATGACAAAGAGATTTTTTTCGCAAACATACAAGAAACACAAAATTTAGTCAATATTAACCACCCTCAAAAGATGGAGTTTTCTGTTTTGTTTTGTTTTGTTGCTTGCTGTTGGTCTGTTGTTTTCGTTTGGTTTTTTGGCTTTTTGGCTTTGAGAGAGAGAGGGAGAGAGAGCAATGCGAGAAGAGGGAAGGGGAAGAGGAAGACAGAGAATCCAAAGCAGGCTCCACACTCAGCGTGAAGCCCGACGTGGGGCTCAGTCTCATGACGGTGAGATCATGACCTGAGCCAAAACCAAGAGTCGGACGCTCAACTGACTGCACCACCGGTGCCCCAGAAACGTAGAGTTTGGGGTAAGCTGCTCTGGGGAGTCGTTCTGGAATGTTGTGAGAACAAACCCCTGATGGAAGTCCGTTTGCCCCATGGCTCTGCAGCCCTTCCCATCACAGACTCTCTCTATTCCCTGCTCCCCGAGTCTGAGCTGACCTTGTGAGTTGCTTGGACCAATAGAACACCGCAGATGCAATTCATTTCCGGTGTACGCTCTCTTGGAAGGCTTCCCTGGGACCACCATGTAAGACAGACAGTCTATCCCACTGGGGGACGAGATGAGAAATGGAGAAGCTGCCCGGCGTCCCAGCCCTGGGCCGGCATCTGGTGTCAGACATGTGAGTGAGGCCATCTGGAGCCCTCCACGGCTGTCAGAGGCCCGAGGCCACCGCAGCGAACAGAGGCAGGACCAGCAGATGCACCGGCCACAAAGCCACAGAAGCACAAACATAATAAATCATACCTGTCATAAACCACTAAATTAGAGAGGTTTCTCACTTAGCAGCAGATAACTGAAATAACACACTCACTGATTATAGTCTAATAAAAATAGAAATCATTTAAAAAGCTGGTCAAAGAGCTATTTACTTGAAAATGTAAAACTACAATCACAGATAAAATCTGAACCAAAGAGGTATGCAAAATGGAAGTTAAGAAGCTACCTGGGAAACAAGGAGAAGGGAAACATTTTGTACTAAAACAGCGAGATGGTAGTCACTAATGAAATCAGGGCAGTGAAAGCACAGCTATCATCAAAACACAGTAATATTCTGAAGAAATCAGAGAGGGAATAAAATAAACCAGAATCATTCAGGAAATGAAAATTAAGTAATAAACATCGATGGTTCGTTGTTAATTATCTACTGCTAGTTAGAATGCGAGAAAAGAGGGGCGCCTGGGTGGCTCAATCGGTTAAGCGTCCGACTTCAGCTCGGGTCATGATCTCCTGGTCTGTGGGTTCGAGCCCCACATCGGGCTCTGTGCTGACAGCTCAGAGCCTGCTTCCGATTCTCTGTCTCCCTCTCTCTCTCACCCTCCCCTGCTCGTGCTGTCTCTCTCTGTCTCTCAAAAATAAATTAAAAAAAAAAAAAGAATGTGAGAAAAGAGAACACTTTCAAAAATGCAAAGTTAAAAAAAAAGTTGTTTTGGAAACCAATCTAGCAATACCTAGTAACACCGAAAATACAGATGCACTTCACCTCAACAGTCCTGCTGTTGAGGATCTATCCGTGGTGGGGGGAGGGGAGGAAACGGTAGCAGAGGACTTGTATATACTGTCTCGAGTAAAAATAAATCCCGTTAGGTTTACTCCTCTGTTGGAAATCAGCAACTTCTTCTGGTGTGTTTTCCTGCTCAAACTCAAAATATAAAGATAAAGACTCCATTGTACTCAAACAGTTTTATTACCAAGTCTGATGGCCCAACAAATTTACGGGAAAATTTGTAAAAGCCGTATTAGATAATTGGGGAGACTGATAAGACTTATCTAGCATGTTAGTAAGAATTCATAAATCTTATTGAAAATTACTTCTGAATTTCCTGCATTTAAAATGGACTGATTATTTTTTTTGTCTATTCCTCTCAAAAATAAGTCTCTTTATTCTAGTTTAAAAAAGAGGGTGATTTCCAGAATTTTAACCAAAAACATAATCTATTATCTCAGATTGTTAGCTGTTTACATATTTTAAACTGAATAACGAGCTCCTAATAGTTCAAAAATTAAACACAATCCAGACCCAAGTTGGTGTTTCATACTCAAGGGAAGCAATCGTGATGAGTGCAAAAGTCCTGTGAGATTTTTATTATCACTTATCAACAGCAGTACTCTTAATAATTAACCGAGGATAGGAAGGAAAATCGTATTAAGCTGTATCTGCCGGTGACTATTAGACTCCTTCCCCACTTCAGGGACACCTGGCTGGCTCAGCCAGTAGAGCACATTACTCTTGATCTCGGGGTCCTGAGCTCGAGCCCCATGTTGGGAGTAGAGACTACTTAATAAATAAAAGTTAAAAAAAAATCCTTCACCATTTCAGAACACTAATCTTAAGTCATGAACTGTAGACATTTTTGACTTTTATAAAATTGCATTAATATACACATAACATAGGGGGCACCTGGGTGGCTCAGTTGGTTAAGTGTCTGACTGCAGCTCAGGGCATGATCTCCAGGTTCGTGGGTTCGAGCCCCGCGTTGGGCTCTGTGCTGACAGCTCGGAGCCTGGAGCCTGCTTCGGATTCTGTGCCTCCCTCTTCCTCTAATTCCGTTTCCAGGCCCTCTCGGCTCTCTGGAGAAGGGGGGAAGGGCGCTCAATTCCAAGCTTCTTGGCCTGGCTTGGACCCACCCAGGAGCCACCAGCAGTCACCTCACTAGAACAAAAGACACTGCTATCACCTAGGATATTCCAAAGGATTAGGAACCAGAGTCAAAGACCAATTCATATATATATATTTTCTATGATAACTTATTTACAATGTGAATTAGAACTATAGGTATGCTCACTGATCTGCAACTTTTCTCAAATATGGGACTCCTTCGCAACGCACTCGTGAGGCAGTTAGGAACACAAGGTTGCCGAGCTTTCCAGGTGATTTCGTTGGATTAATTTCATAGCTCCTGTTATCAACCCGTGTGAGCAACAGAAAGCTACATCCTCTCCAAGGGCACTCTGCTGCGACGCCCACAGTCTCTAGGCTGCCGGCTCCTTGCCGCTCGGGCTAAGCCCTGGGGCCTGCTCACTGCTCTCTCTGTTAGATGTGGATTTGGTAGTCTTGTCCCATGGACCACTCTACTTTTTAGGATGACTTTGCATATTTTTAACCTATTACAGTCTGTTCTGCAATATAAAACATGAAACCCAAATGCAGTGTACAACCAGATGAAGACCCTGGTTCAAAAAAAAAAAAAAGCTTCAAAGACAGCTGGGGAGGAAATGAGGGAGCCGGATGGGAGCTGGTGACTTCACTGTCCCTGTCTTAGGTGAAATACTGGTCATGTGCTTGTGCACAAATATATCTTTATTGTTTTAAAAAAATTTTAATGTTTATTTTTGAGAGAGAGAGAGAGAGCAAGCAAGTTGGGGAGGGGCAGAGAGAGAGAGACACAGAATCGGAAGCAGCTCCAGGCTCCGAGCTGTCAGCACAGAGCCCGACGCAGGGCTGGAACTCGCAAACCATGAGATCGTGATTCAAGCCGAAGTTGGATGCTCAACCCACTGAGCCGCCCAGGCGCCCTGTGGATCCGATTTTCAAACCACACAGCATTTCTGTCAGTTTCCAGCAGGCAGGCACTCAGAACAGAGACTGGAAAGGCCGGGGGAGGCTTCCGGCACAGGGAGCCTGCACCTGCCACTCGGCGGGACCTCGGAGGCGCGTCTGCGTGGTGCAGGCATGAGGGGCAGACAGTGTCCTTGGAAGCCGCGGAGAATGAGCCTGGGATGGCAGGAGAGGCGCTGCCCGAGAATCGACTCCGGCTTAGAACGGCCCAGTGCGGGCTACACAGCAAGCACCCTAGCAGTTGCTCTAATATACTGACATCAGAGGCACTGCCCCGGTCATGTGAGGTCCAGCAAGTCAGATGGCACTGGGGCGCCCGGCGGCTCAGTCGGTTAAGCGTCCGGCTTCGGCTCAGGTCATGATCTCACCGTTTGTGGGTTCGAGCCCCACATCCGTCTCCATGCTGACAGCTCAGAGCCTGCTTGGGATTCTCTCTCTGTCCCTCTCTGTCTGCCCCTCTTCTGCTCTCTCTCTCTCTCTCTCTAGAGAATACATAAAAATTAAAAATAAAAGAGGGCTCTTTACCCATCTCCCAAAGAAGAGATTTTTCTCCGGGCCATCAGAACCGTCCTCCACTCAATCGCCGAGGCTGACAGTCCAGCCAGAGAGGTCGGGGGCACTGAGGCAGGTTAATTCGATTCAGGAAACAAGGGCTGCCCCGCTGGCTCAGTCGATGGAGACGTGACTCTTGGTGTCGAGGTTGTGATCCCGAGCTCAATGTCGGGTGTAGAGATGACTTAAAATTAAAACCAAAATCTTTAAAAGAAGGAGGAGGAAGAGGAGGAAGTAAAAGAGGAGGAGGAGGAGGAGGAGGGGAAACCAGGAAACATGGTGTTCCTGCTCCAAGTATAAGGAGTCAGTTCTCTTTCAGAGAAATCCATTCTTTCCAATTATAATACTTGTCACCTATTTGTATTACAGGTGCATGTTTTTATTTATTAACCTTATTAATTGTTTATCTCCCCAAACGCCACGAAGGCCGAGTGTACCTGTTTTGCTTGTCTTTATTTATTTTTTATTTATGCTTTTTATTTATTTTCATGAGAGAGAGAGAGAGAGAGAGAGAGACAGCGCGAGCAGGGGAGGGTCAGAGAGAGAGGGAGACACAGAATCCGAAGCAGGCTCCAGGCTCTGAGCTAGCTGTCAGCACAGAGCCTGACACGGGGCTCGAACCCAGGAACCGTGAGATCATGACTTGAGCCGAAGCCGGATGCTTAACTGACTGAGCCCCCAAGGTGCCCCATTGCTTGTCCATAGAACCAAAATACAGTACAGGGAGACATGTACTGTAGATGGTCGATTCACCGGAAGAATTAATGCAATAAATAATATCACTGTGCAGGCTACGTGTGTTTATATAGTGCCATATCTACATAATCGAGAATTTAGGGTAGTTTATCTAAATGTCCACTTTATTCATGGAGATTTCTATATCAAAATCTTACCAGCATATCCTAGATTGACAATATATCAGATTTCTGGTAATTTATCATACTTCACGATGGCAAATGTGAGGCCAAGTAACCAGAATTAATGACTTCAGGTTGGGGAACTATTACACAGAGTGACCTTGTCTGTGTTACATCTTAGGTTTTATAAGAAACGTACAGATTGTTAGAAAAGATTTTTAATGGGCAGAACTGGTGGACTTCAAGACACAAGACCCCGAGGTGTGGACAGGCAGGACCCAGAGCCTTTGCACGTCTGAGGGTGAGAAGCGGGCAGACCCAGGCCCTAGAATATGGACCTTGTTAGCCACGAATCTCTCCATTTCACGAGAAATACCGCTGTTTGAGCCGCTGATCCACAAAGCATGCTGATCCTGTCTCAAAAATGTCATCACACCACACTGGAGTGGCCCCACTGACACGGTGTTCGACGCACCCGAGGGCAGAGAAAGCGCCTCAACCCTCTATCCAACATGGCCGTGCCGGCTTGACAATCACGTCCGTGCACTTGGAAGACGTCAGTCCGACGTTCCCATCTAGCTTCCTGTCTGGTTGCTAGGCGGAGGGGCTGGACAGTGTAGACACTCACAAATACAAGGTGAGGACAACCCAAAGCTGCCGATCTAGAAAATAAATTTCACAGGTGTTTAAAGGGACCTGAAATCTGAAGTTCAATATAAACTTTTGTGTATCCAAATTATATTTAGATCCTCAAAACTTCAATAATATGGAAGTGCTTCTCTTACATTTTTAAGAATACTCCTAAGTATATTAAGTGAAAAATACATGGTAGAATAAATCATGTATGGAATGCTACCATTTCTCGAAGAAGGGATCAGTGTGGGTGGATGCATAGATAGGAGATACATGGAGTATATTATAAACAGAGGTGTGCGTGCACACACAATGACGGTGGTGAGAATGGTGAATCACAACGGAAACAGTTAAAATAGCTTTTCTTTACTTCAGGCAGTTCTACAAGCCACAATGCCCCACCTCTGACACTGTGTCCCTAGAAAAGACTTCTATAAAGTAGGGTGGGGGAAATTATTAAAGCAATCACACAGAGAAACCCGCCTACAGATTTATCTTTTCAATGTTTAGTACAATAAAACCTAAATTTTTGTCTGAAGTTTCTTTTCTTGTTAAAAAATTTTAATGTTTATTCATTTCTGAGAGAGAAAGAGAGGGAGGCGCAGAGAGAGAAAGAAGCACAGAATCCGAAGCAGGCTCCAGGCTCTGAGCTGTCACCACAGAGCCCGACGTGGGGCTTGAACTCACGAACTGGGAGATCACGACCTGAACCGAAGTCAGACACTCAACTGACTGATCCACCCAGGTGCCCCCTGTCTAAAGATCCTTTTTATTAAACATTATTTCATCTATACTTCAGGTAAATACAAATCTGAGTTCTGCGCCAATTAACGATCCTTCTTTCTCCCACGTACAGCAATCTATTTCCCTGGCATGTAACTAACATCAGCAGTTTAATGTGTCTACTGTGTACATTATATATGCATCAGATGACATGAATTTTATACCAACACTCCCCTCTGTGTGTGTGTGTGTGTAGGTGTGTGTGTGCGCATTTTTGTTTTGAACCTTTAATGAGAAAAAAATATATTGAGCTCAAGAACACTGTGGTGTGTCACTGGGTCAAGGGTTGGTACACATACACAAATACACACATACGCACATACACACACACACACACACACTTACACACACACATACATATACACACAGACACACACACACACACACACATACACATATACACACACCTACACCACACAGACACCCATGCACCCACATACACACAT
Organism: Helogale parvula; assembly: GCA_004023845.1. Taxonomy (NCBI): domain Eukaryota; kingdom Metazoa; phylum Chordata; class Mammalia; order Carnivora; family Herpestidae; genus Helogale; species Helogale parvula. The sequence goes on along the minus strand of PJEM01007610.1, from coordinate 3,334 downwards.
ATACATACACACACACACACACACACACACACGCACACACACACACATTACATACTGCACTGCATTTCATTTTCTTCAGTAAATACGTCATGGGTGTCTTTGCAGATCAAAAGCATAGCGTTAATCCCTCCTGTCATGTATCCTGTTATTTCCCACTGGTGGAGTTTCAGGCCGCTTGCAGGTTTTTTGTTTGTTTGCTTGTCTGCTCTGGCTTCTACAAAAATGCCATATGAAAATGTAATTTTATACATGCCTTCATCTAATCATATTTGAAGGATAGACTCCCCAGAGTGAAAACACTGGGTTAAAAATGATGAAACGAATCTTCAAGTTGAAAACGTAGATGCAGTTTGGTCTCCAAAATGTAAGAGCTCACAACAGCACCAATAACACTACCTTGTACCCTCGGCAGCCTGGGGTCTGACAGCTGACAGCAAATTAAATTGTTATTCTAACTATCTCCATATTGTAATGTCCTACTCCTACATTAATTTTACTAAAAATTAAAATTAAAAATTCTTATGGTGTTAGAAGTTTATGTATTTTGAAAGAGAGAGAGAGAGCGCATGAGTACAAGTGGGGAAGGGACAGAGAGAGAGAGAGAGAGAGAGAGTGTCCCCAGCAGGTTCCATGCCCAGCACGGAATCCAATACGGGGGCTCGAACAAACGAACCATGAGATCATGACCTGAACAAAAAGTAAAAGTCAGATGCTTAACTGACCAAGCCATCCAGATGCCCCAAATTCTTATGGTTTTAAAATACAATTGTCAGCCAATCTCTCTAGAACTCATATATTACAAAACAAACGTGTTTGTACTAAAGATGCTAACAAAAAAACCAACAAACGAAGCAAGCTGGCCACGTCCTCCTCTCTTTTCCCAGGTCTGTTCTCAGACAAGCTGCCCATTCTCGGACGCTTCTACTGAAAATAGTACGAGAGGTCCCAGCCAGAGCAATTAGGCAAGAATAAGAAGTAAAAGAGGTCCAAAATAGGAAAGAATGTAGTAAAATTATCTCGGTTTACAGATGACATGATCTTATGTGTAGAAAACAATAAGATTCTGTAAAAACTCTAAATAGAACCAGTAGGTAAATTCACAAAGTTGTACAACGTAAGATGCACACACACAAATCAGCTGTGCGTCTGCACAGCAACGATGAACAGTCCGGAGGAATTTACAAATACAATCCCACCTACTGTGTTTACAAAGAGTGAAACAATGAGCATTAAAGTTAACCAGACAGACAAAAGCCTTGAACAATAAAAACTACAAACTGATGCTGAAAGTAATCACACAAGACACAAATAAATAGAAATGCATTCTGTACTCACAGATTGGAAGATTTAATATCGTTCAAGTGGCCAAAAGACTCAAAGTGACCTACAGATTCAATGCAATCCCTGTCAAAATATCAATGGCATTTTTTTTGCCAAAATAGAAAAAATCATATTAAAATTCATATGGAATTTCAAAGGGCTCCAAATAGCCAAAACAATCTTGAGGGAAAAAGAAAACAAAACTTTACCTTCACACTAAAGTTCAAAACATAGCATAAAGTGACAGTAGCTAAAACAGTGTGTTACTGGTATGAAACTAGATATACAGACCATGAGAAGGGAACAGAGAGCCAAGAAATAAATGTATGGCCCTGCATATGATCACATGATCTTTGACAAAGTTGCCAGAGTTACACAATGCAGAAGGGACTGTCTCTTCAACAAACGGAGCTGGGAAAACTCCACACCTCGTGCAGAAGCACAAGGCGGGACCCTCACATCACTACCATATACAGAAACTACCTCAAAATAGAGCAAGACCTAAACTTAAGACCTGAAGCTATAAACTCTTAGAAGAAAGCATAGAGGAAAAATTTCGTGATGTTGGATTTGACAATGATCTCTTAGACGACACCAGAGGGGCTGGCATAAAAAGCAAAAATAGACAATGGGGACTAAATCAAGCTTAAAAACTTTTGCACAGCTAAGGAAACAGGAAATGGAAAAGGCAAGCAACAGAATGAGAAAATATTGCTAGCCATATATCTAATAAGGCAGTATATACAGGGTGTGTAAAAACCTACAGCCCAGCAAACCCCAAATAACCGGACTTAACAATGGGCAAAAAACTTGAATGGACATTTCTCCAAAGTGGACACACAGACGGTCAAGAAGCACATGGAAAAGATGGTCAACCTCACTCATTATCAGACGATCAAAACCACAGCGAGACACCACCTCACACCTCCCAGGATGCTCACTGTAAGACCAAACATAGCAGAACACGAAGTGTTGGCAAGGATGTGGAAAAAGTGGCACCTCGTGCTGTGTTGGTGGGAAGGTAAAACACTGTAGCCGCTGTGGAGAACAGTGTGAAGGTTGCTCAAAAAGTTAAAAGTAGAACTATTGTATTTGTAACTCCAAGGTTCATGGAAACATTATTCGTAATAGCCGAGATGTGGAACCGTAATGTCCATCAACTGATGACCGGAGCCAGAAAGTGTGGTGTCTAAGTCCAGTGGGATACTGCTCAGCCTTCACGCGGAAGGAGAGCCGGGCACCAGCCGCAGCGCGGACAAACCTGGGGACCTTGTGCTTTTTGAAATGTCAGTGATGAAAAGAGAAGCATTGCCTACTCCCACTTAAGTGACATATCTGAAGCAGCCAAATTTATAGGAACCAAAAGTTGGACGACGGTTGTCCGGGGCTGGGGAAGGGGAGAGGGCAGTCGGTCCACGGGGACAGAGCTCCAGCTCTGTAAGATAAAAACATCCTCGAGATCGGAGGCACAAGGTGCAAATAGTTCACATTGTTGTTCACTTAAGAATGATGAAGATGGTGCATCCTGCTATGTGACTTTTACCACAAAAAAAGATTATTAACTGATGACAAAATAATAATTGTGAAATGTATAAGCTACATACAAGCGAAATATGCGACGAAAACAGCACAAAGAGAAGGGAAAACACAAGAGTTCTTTGAAGATAAGTCATAAATTTGAAAAGGTGGCTGAGAGAACTTAAAGTCTAAAGATGAATTTTTTTAGCAGATTAATTTGACCCAAACTGAAAAGCAGTTCATCAATTTGCAGGCTTTTTCTTTATAGAAAGTAACATGTTGATTTCAGTATGTGTATCGAAAGGCAAATGATTCTGAACCGTCAAAAAATAATTCTGAACGTTGAAAAAAATTATTGACGATTTGCACTAAATGATTTCAAAACTTTCTATAAAGATTCAGTAAGAGAGGAGTACTGAAATAAAGATAGAGAAGTCGGTGGAACAAAATAAAAAGGCCAGAGATGGTGTTTCTCAACCAACCAACCCCCTGCCCC
>PJEM01007609.1:37457-93313 GCA_004023845.1 Helogale parvula | reverse complement strand
GTCCTGTTAGACCTATGAATGCAAACATATGGTATCTATCCTTCTCTGCCTGACTTATTTCGCTTAGCATGACACCCTCAAGGTCCATCCACTTTCCTACAAATGGCCATATATCATTCTTTCTCATTGCCATATAGTACTCCATTGTATATATATACCACATCTTCTTGATCCATTCATCAGTTGATGGACATTTAGGCTCTTTCCATGTTTTGGCTACTGTTGACATTGCTGCTATGAACATTGGGGTACATGTGCTCCTATGCATCAGCCCTTCTGTATTCCCTGGGTAAATCCCTAGCAGTGCTATTGCTGGGTCATAGGGGAGTTCTATGGATAGTTTTTTGAGGAACCTCCACACTGTTTTCCAGAGCGGCTGCACCAGTTTACATTCCCACCAACAGTGTAGGAGGGTGCCCGTCAGCAGAGAAGAATTTTTATTCACCATAATCCACACTACCCAGTACAATGGCTGCTCCCAACAATTTTGAGAATCCTTAAAAATTCGGTTACATTTGCAGGACTGTGTATCATACAATATGAAAAATTGACTATCATTAAGAATGTAGTAAAATCTGAAAAAGACAAGGAGGCAAAGTTAGGAAAAGACACATGCTTTTCAGGTGACGGAGGCCAGACTGACAGTGGGAGCAGTTGAGATGGGTGGACAAAAGCATAGAGTCAAGATCCCTCTTACAGGAAAATGTGATGGCACATGGCAGGGGCACCTGGGGGGCTCGGCTGGTTACGCGTCCAACTTCAGCTCAGGTCATTATCTCGTAGTTCATAAGCTCGAGCCCCGCATCAGCCTCTGTGCTGACAGCTCAGAGCCTGGAGCCTATTTCGGATTCTGTGTCTCCCTCTCTCTGTGCCCCTCCCCAAATTGTGCGCTCACTCGCTCGTTCTCTCTCTCTCTCAAAACTAAATAAACATGAAAAAATATTGGAAAAAAAATGATAGCACATGGCAATATATGGAACATGCGAAGTCAGAGAAAAGGAAACTTGGGTTTGGCTCCTGGGTTTTTACCCGAGAAACTGGTTTAATGAAGTAGCTATCTAACTGGAGTGAGAAGGGTGGGGGGTGGCAGCTTTGACAGTGGATTTGGGGAGCAAGAATTCTTGTTCCAGATGTGTTCAGTCTAATATTCTTGTGAAACCCACACGTTCAAGTGCCACGTTGACAGTAGGAGTTCAGAACCCATGTAAGCCGTGGTGATCGGAGAGGGTATTTAAAGCCCTGGGTCTAGATGAGACCCTCAAGGAAGAGAGGGCGGGAGAGGAGAGGAGAGAGGAGCAGAGGGAAAGGAAGGTGATCATGCGGGAGGCACAAGGCTGAGTCCCTGGCTGCACCAAGGTTGAGTGGAGCAGAGGAATGAGATGAGAAGGCGCAGCTGGGGGTCGAGGATCACAGGAGACACTGGTGCCATGGAGAGCTCAGGAGACCCTGTGTCAGGGAGGAGGGAGTGGCCCCTGCGTGCTGTAATGCTGTCCTCTTCACCTACTGGAGCAAGCCTTCCTTTGGGAGCCCGGAAGAAGGCCGTGCAGGCAGCAGGGAAGGGCTGGGTAGAGGACAGGCCAGCACGCTGAAATCGTAAACCAAAATTTGGAAAGAGATGGGAGGCTAGAACCAAGGCACCTGCGACAGTCAGCTGGGGAATGTGCCAGTCTGTATTACATTTTTGCCATTAACTTACTGCAAACCGCAACAGGCATTGTGGAATCAAGAATAAGAAGTGGTGATGTGTGTATTTGAACAGATGGTTATGAAGCAAATAGCTAACATCCATGTAAGTCACGCTCTAGAACAGCACCAGCACCCAGAATCCCTGTGATGCGCCTCTGTCTTCCCCGCGGAGATACCCACCCTCGTGAGCTGGGGATTGTCATTTCGTTGTTTTCCTTTATACTTTATCGCAATGCGTGTGTCCTTAAACAATATGACTTAGTGTTACCTCCATTTGAACAATACCTAAAGGCAATTGCATTGTGTGTATTTTGGAGTCTATTTCTACCTGGATAGTAGATTTGGAATGTTTACCTTGCTGCAGGTTATTGTAGCTTGGTCATCTTCATTGTTGTATAGCATCTGGTTGTGTGGATATACCACATTCTATCCACTCTACTGGCGATTTTAGTTTGAGGCAAATTTGAGCAGCGTTGTTCTGGATATTTGTGTACATATGCCTGTGTTTCTTCAAGGTATGTGCCTGAGATTTTAAGGACTGTATCATAGAACATGTGTGCCTTCGGCCGTAGAAGACAGTGCCACGCTATTTCGAGAGAGATTTTACTGGGGCGCCTGGGTGGCTCAGTTGGTTAAACATTTGACTCTTGATCTCAGCTCAGGTCATCATCTCGTGGTTCATGGGAGCAAGCTCTGAGTTAGGCTCTGTGCTGACAGCATGGAGCCTGCTTGGGATTCTCTCTCTCCCTCTCTCTCTCTGCCCCTCCCATGCTCACACTGTCTCTCTCTGTGTCTCAAAAATAAACATTTCTAAAAGTCTTAAAAAACAGATTTCACTAATGTACATTCCCACCAGCAATGTATGAGAACTTGACTTGTTTCACATTTTATCCACTTGGTATCAATGGGTTACTTTTAAAAATCTTTGCCACCAGATGGTTGTTCTAGGATATGTTATTGTGGATTTATCTTCTGTTTTTAAATCTTTAATGTTGATTTGTTAGCCACTTGGATTTTCTTTTCTTTTTCTTCTTTCTTTTTTTTTTCCCTTTCCTCCTTTCCTCCTTCCTTCATTCCTTCCTCTTTTTTTTTTTTTGGTGACACTACTCCTGGTCTAGTCTTTGTCAATTTACCTACTAGTGTCTGTCTTTTTTATGTTAATACTTTGGCTATTCTTTATATATTCTGGTTGCTACTCTTTTGTTGACTATGTGCTTTAAAAATTATATTTTGTGTTTTCACTTTTTCTAGGGTATCTTTTAATGACAGGTTTACACTTGTACCTTTTTAAGTAAAATTGCTCTAAATAGAAAATGCATGCCTGAGAAAGCCCCTCTTAAGGTGCTAATACCTTTGGAGTCGTTACGGCTTTGGAGCACTCTAGAAAACCATAAAATGAGAAAAGGGGAAGACTTGAGAGTGGCCCATTTAAGAATGGGGAAGCCACCTTTGCTGTTTGGATCCGGAGCCCTGTGCCAAGGAGGACGCCCCTTCAGATTTCAGAACTGGGGAAGCTCATCTTAATGATGACATGCTTGACAGTCGCTTCTGTTGTGCACTGAGGAAGAAGTGGGGGGGGCAGCCAAGATGCAAAGTAGTTACCCTAGCAGAAATATCATACAGGTTTGCCTTTTCCTTTCCTCTGGAGGGAATCTGCGAAGATGCAGACCGTGGGAGAGAGGACAGGGCCTCTCCTTCAGAAATGTTCACACTTAGCGGTAGGCTTTAGTCACAGATAAAGTCTCTGAAGGGGGGGTGCTCTGCGGGCCCCCTCTGTCGCCTGTTCATTTTGAATCATGAACCACAACCCACATTATCATTTCTCAGTCTCTCTGACCAAATCCAAACCTATTTCCTCCCACTTCCAAGTCACAGCCTGCCATTCAAACCCATGTAGGCACCCTCCAGTTGGCATTTGGGTCTGAATTAATACATATTAATGGGTGGTAATACATTTCTACCAGTGCATATATTTACTTGAAATACAATTTTCCATCTAATGCATTTTATTCACATCACTGCATGGTAACTGCATCCAGAATAATATCTTTAGTGATTACTCATTGCTGAAATAATACATCGGCGCCAAACAGCAGCTTTTAAGTGGCTTCAGATTTTTTTTCGCTTTAAATTGAACATGTTATTATTACACAGATAGAATAATCCCATTATCCCCGCTAACTGACGACGACAGCTTCAGGAGGCTATTTCACAAAGCCTCGTTCAGGTGGGACCCGGGGCCTTTCTCTGATGGGGAGCGAGGCGGGGGGAGTAGGGGGGTAGGGGAGTGATTTCAGTAGAGGTGCAGCTTCAGATGTGAGTACAGATGTGTATAAGCAGATGTGGCAGAGAGCAGGTGAGCACGTGGACTGTGGCCCGAGGCAAAGTGTGTGCAAGTGTGTGCTGTTGGAACAAAGACTGAGGGTAAGAGCAGATGTGTCTTTTGAAAGCTGTGGATAATGTGTGTGTGTGTGTGTGTGTGTGTGTGTGTGTGTGTGTGAGAGAGAGAGAGAGAGAGAGAGAGAGAGAGAGAGAGAGAGAAGTAGCAACAATCAATGCAAGAAATGCCCTAGGATAACAGAGTGATGCGATAAAGCATTGCACTTCATGCAGAAACTTCAGGACAAACTATAATGACCTGTGGAAAGCCAAGATCCAATCTTAGAACATGAGAGAGAAACAGGAAACATGGACGGAGTGACACTTCTATCATGTAACTCATTTATGTTTTCCTAAGTGATAGTTATTATCACTCCCCGCTTTCTCAGCTTAGGAAACTGAGGTGCAGAGAGATTGAATGTCATTGCCCACAGCTGGTACCTAATAGCTGCTACAGAGATAATTCGGCTACAAATCCATGTAATGCTAAATGGGGCCTTCCTTCTGCTGCGTGCGAGACTGAGCAGTAGTTAAGGGTGTTAGTTCTTCAAAGCCCAGCCTCATCGCTCACGCTTGCAAGATATAGGGCCTTGGGCGGATTGCTTGATATGATGAAAGCCACTTTCCTAGAGGAATTTTGTGAGGACTCATTGAGATGAAGTTCTTGGAGAGGCTTGGATCATATAGAGTTTTTCAGTTACTGGAGATTTGTTCTTTCCACTCCATGATCTTGCAACAAATCATTGGATGCTTTGAAGCTGCAACCAGACAGGAGCCCACCCTCTGCCCCATGACCTCTGTAAAACCATGCCTTCTCTGGTCCTTGGCTGTGTGCCCTCAGACCCAGTCAGGTCTAGAACTGAGCTAGGCCTGCGGCCTTGGTTGCACTCACCATCAACATTTTGGGTAGCATGATAATGGTGGTGACTTTGGCTCCTAAACTTTACAGAAGCAAGATAAATCCTGTTCAGTTTGTTTGTTTGTTTTAAGTTAACAGCCATTTATTGAGCTTTTGATTCTGAGAGTGAATTCAGGTTGGCTTGGGCTAGGTCATTCTCAGCTGGCCTAAGCTGGACTCATTCATTTTACCTGTGGTCTGCTTCTGGGCAACTTGGTACTTTATTTTGGGAAGTTGACAAGATGACAGCTGAGTCATGGGGGCCACTGGGCCACATGCCCTTTCTCAGACATCTCACAATGACACAATGACAACATGTTTCAGAAGCAGCGCCAACACGGTCTCTTCAGGTCCATGCATGCTTTATAATTGCCGATGGCCCATCTGCTAAGGCCAGTCACGTCAGTACTGACTGAAGGAGGGAAGGGGAGTCCCTTGTCTTGATGGAGGAGAAAAAACTCATTTTTGCAATCTCTCATGATCTTCCCTCTGGCAATAATCCTTCACGATCCTTTCACACACAGATCATACTTGCTCTGTCCCAAGACTCAAAACTCTCATCCAGGCTTAGAATCCAGATTAGGTGATCTTCATCAAATCCCAACATAGCTCTCTTCATCCGGGAAAATCTGTTTGCTTCCCATTTCTCTGAATAGAGTCATAGCTCTACCCATACACAATACCTCTGTGCCTTTTAGTTTTCTTCTTTTAACCGAAGGATAATCGACATGCAATATTGTATTAGTTTTGGGTGCACATCATGGAAATTTGATGTTTATATTCATTAAAAAATGGTCGCCGAGGGGCACCTGGGTGGCTCAGTAGGTTAAACATCTGATTTCGGCTCAGGTCGTGATCTCACGGTTTGTGAGTTTGGGCCCCGCGTCTGGCTCTGCGCTGACGGCTCAGAGCTTAGAGTCTGCTTAGGATTCTGTGTCTCTGTCTCTCTCTGCCCTTCTCCTGTGCTCTCTTGCTCTCTCTCAAAAATAAACAAACATTAAGCAATTCAAAAAAGTGGTGACCGAAATAGGTCCAGTTCCCATCTGCCACCCCATAAAGTTGTCACAGTATTGGTGACTATGTTCCCTAAGCTGTACGTTACATCCCTATGTCTTACGTATTTTATAACTGGAAACTATACCTCTTAATCCCCTTTACCTGTCTATCCCCCATCCCCTCCTCGCTGGCAACCATCAGTTTGTTCTCTGTATTTATCGGTCTGCTGCTGCTTTGTTTTCGTTGTTTCTTTGTTGTGTTATCTTCCTTGTTCCAGAGTGGCTCTCACAGTACGCTCACCTGAAAAATGCTCAACAAATCAGGATGCTGGGGGCTCAGTCCAGGAGATGACAGCCCCAAGGTGCTGGGATTTTCTAAACCGGGTGATTATAATATTCTACTGACTTCACCAGTCTCGAGATCGTTGGGGAAATCAGTAAGACAAACCTTAGGAGCTAATGGATAATGGGGATAGGAAATTGAGTGGAACCCCAAATCCAGTCTTTGTCCATGTGGTTCTGAGTCCCTGACCCAGGGGAAAGCTATTTTGCCATATCTAGTTGCCATGTTGGGAGCTGAGAACTGGGGAACGGTCATTAATTGTCCAGTGTTGCCAAGAGGGACCTCAAAACACTGTGATTTTCTTTTCTTTCTCTTCTTTTAACAATTTTATTTTTAAATAATCTTTACACTCAATGTGGGGCTCAAACTCCACCCCACGATCTTCTGACTGAGCCAGCTGGGCACTTCTGTGATTTTCTTTTCTCTTTTTGACCTAGGTTTTTTTCTTTTTTCCTATTTCCTAGGTAAATTCTTAAAAATTAATTTTAGTTTTGATATGATCCTGTGGTAACATTGACCTTTCTTGGCTGCACATTATAAAAATGTGAACACATGTACAAATCCATGTGACTCCCACAATTGCAATACAGAATGGTCACCTAAAGACTACCTTGTGATATCCATTTATAGTTGCATTTCCAACAACCTTAACTCTGGTGACCACTGATATGCTGTCCATCAGTATGCTTTTTTTTTTTTTTTTGAGGATGTTATTTAAGTGTAAGTATAATGTATATAACCTTTTGAGACTAGCTTCTTGCACTCAGTATAACATCTGTGTGGTACATCCAAGCATTTTGTATATCAGTGGCTTATTCCTTTTTAATGCTAAATAGTATCCCATTCTATGAATGTACCACATTTTATTTATCCATTCATGAACTGAAGGACATTTGGGTTGCTTCCAATTTTTGGCAGTTTTGAATAGAGTTGCTATAAAGCTTTGTGTGCAAGGTTTTGTGTGAGCATCAGTTCATTTTCTAGGGTCGTGTGGTAAGTGTGTATTTACCTTTGCTAGAAACTGACGGTGTGACAAGGTGGCTGTACCGTTGTGCATCCCACGAACAAAGTAGACAGTTCTATTTGCCTCCAACCCTCTCAAACGCTTGCTGTCTTAGCTTCCTGTTAGGGACTCCTCTAGGGAGTGAGTCTAAGAGATTGTGCACATAGGGATCTCACCATGGTCTCAACTGGTATTTTTGAAATGGCTAAAGGTGTTGGAAATCTTTTCATGTGCATATGCCATGCTTATATAATCTCTGGGGAAGTCTCTGTTCAAGTCTTCTGAATCATTTTAAAATTGGCTTTGTTTTCTTACTACTGAATGTTTCAAATTCCTTATATATCCTAAGTCCAAGCCCTTTGATGTATGATTTGCAAATATTTTCTCCCAGTCTATACCTTGTCTTCTCCTTCTCTTTACAGTGTCTTTCACTGTTTGATTTTTTTATTGATTTTTTTAATTTTTAGGAAGACCAATTTGTAAGTTTTCTACGGATTATGTTTGTGGTGTCCTATGTATGACATTTGTAAAAAAATTTTTTTTAACATTTATTTATTTTTGAGAGACAGAGAGAGACAGTGTGATCTGGGGGAGGGTCGGAGCGAGGGAGAGAGGGAGTCATAGAATCTGAAGCAGGCTCCAGGCTCTGAGCTAGCTGTCAGCACAAAGCTTGACGTGGGGCCCGAACCCACGAACTGTGAGATCATGACCTGAGCCAAAGTCGGACGCTTAACCGACTGAGCCACCCAGGCACCCCAACATTTTTTTATTCTACGACTTTACTAGGCTCCGTTATTAATTCTAAGAGGGTGTTTTTGTTTGTTTTCTGAAAAGTCCTTAAAATTTTCTAAACAGAAAATCATGTTGAATTCAAATAGGGAGTTTTCATTTTTGATTCCTCATCTGTAGGCCTTTTATTTATTTTTTTTCTCATTGCACTAGTGATGAATCCCAGTGCTATGCTAAATAAGACCAGTGGGCTGAGAAATCCTCTTCTTTTGAATCTTAGGAGGAAGGTATTGAAGTCTGTCACCAATGTATATGATGACATTTATGTTTTATGTGGTTTTTGTGTTTTTTTGTTAGGATGAAGAAGTTCCCTTCTATTTCTACTCTATTGAGGCTTTTATCATGCCTTGATGTATTTAACAATTGTTGCTCTTGGGCACCTATGTGGCTCAGTCTGATAAGCATCTGACTCTTGATTTTGGCTCAGATCGTAATCTCAGAGTCATGGGATCAAGCCCTGCATTGAGCTGTACTCTGAAAGCATGGAGGCTGCTTGGGATTCCCTCTCTCTCTCTGTTCCTTTCACCCCCCCCCCCATACATAAATAAAGTTAAAATTTTTTTTTGCTTTTTCTGCATTGATTGATACGATCCTGTGGTTCATTTTTAGACCATTTTTACAGTAAATCATGAATTAACATTCATAGGCTTTAGAACATTGATGTAGCCTTGCATTCCCAGGACAAACATTACTTGGTTGTGATTTTTATTATTTATATATACTGATCTATTGATTTGCTTAGATGTTGTTAGCATTTTTTTGGGGGGGTCTGTACTCATGAGGGATATTGATATGTATTATTCAGTTTTGGCACTGGCTTTGGCTTTTGTATCAGAGTCATGTTTGACTTATAAAAGGAGATGTAAAATGATCTGTCCTCTTCCATCTTCTTGAATTGGTTGTAGAGGAAAGACATTATATCACCTTTAAATTTTGGGTAGAATTTTCCTGTAATTATCTGGGCCCAAAGATTTCATTTTTGGAAGGCTTTTAACTACGTATTCAGATTATTTCATAGCTATAGGAATTTTAGGTTATCTGTTTCATTTTGGGTGAGTTTGGTACTTCATGCTTTTTGAGCAGTTGGTCCATCTTCTCTCATTTCTAAAATTTATGTATATAGAGTTGATTATGGATTGATTCCCTTATGAATTATTCTTTTAATGTCTGCAGCATTGTGTGGTGATATCTGCCCTCATTTCAAATTCATTGGTAATTTTTGTCTTTTTTTTTTTAGCTTTGTAAATCTCACTAGAGTTTATCAATTTTATTGATCTTTTGAAGAAACCACTTTGGTTTTATTTATATTCTCTATTGTTTTTATGTTTCGATTTCATTTGTTTCTGTTTTTTGTTTTTTTTATTTTACTTTCTTCTTTCTGCTTGCTTGGATTTAACTGTCTCTTTGTGTCTAGTTTTATCATGTGGAAGCTCAGTTTATAGATTTGAGACCATTCTTATTTTTTTTAACGTAAGCATTTTTGTGCTATAAATTTCCCTATAAGCACCGCTTTAGGTGAATCCCACATATTTCGGTAGGCTGTATTTCCAGTTCTGTTCTCGTTTGTAGTTTTTATGTCCTGTTTTTCTCAAAGTTACTATGTTTTAAACTGTTAGGATTCATAATGGTCTCTCTGTGATTTTGCCAACGTAAGTGAGGTTGGCATTTACCACTGCTGGCAAATTGATGCCTTCTCATTCTCTCTCTCCTTCATTCCCTGGACAGATGTTAAACATTATTGGGTGGTGCTCATAATTTAGGCACTGTTCTAAGCACATCAGATAGAGTACTGAACAAAACTGATGACAATTCCTGCCCATTTGGAGCTTAAATCTTAGTGGGCAGTTAGATAATAAACAAAGATAGAGTACAATTGTAGGTAGTGATGGATGCTGTAAAGAAACTTATAAAGTTTTATTATTCCATTTGGTAAGAGTCTTATTTTAGATTGAGATCAGAAAAACCTTTGAGGATGTGCCATTTGGACAGAGACCTGAATGAAACAAGGGGGCTCTGCTTGGTCATGTGGCAGAGAACCTTGGAGACAGAGGTAACAGCTTGTGCAAAGGCCCAGGGGCAGGGCATTAGATATAAATAAAATAATACTAAAGAGTAAAACAACAAAGAGGTATGGTACTAATGAGGGAGTATATTTCTGAATTGTTTGGTATAACCACTAGCAGCCAGTTTTCTCTCACTCTAACCGAAGCAGGTCTCAATCTATTCAGGAAGATTATTAAGCGTTGCTGAGTTTGGTCGCTAATAATTCCGATACAGGCAGGTCTAGTTGGTATACAGTTGTCCGAACTTCAGTCGAGCCCTCCAGGTGAGTCTGGTGCAGGGAAGTTCTTGAAAGTCACTGGGCACAATCCAGTTTCTCAACTTCTTTCTGTCCTTGCAAGTTTCTAAAGGCTTCAGATGGCAGGGTGGTGTGACATGGTCACAAGACTGAGTCAGCATTAGCCACTTCTTGTAGCCAGACGGAGCCTGGCCCACAACACATTCCCATCTTCACCGCCCAGAAGGTCCAGCCTCACACATCATGGCGGCTTTTCCCCGGGGTAGGGGGGGTCATCTGACACCCCATCAGGTTTTTCACAATCTGGAAGTATTGGCTGTTTGAATCACAGCGTCTCATCTGAAAGGAACGAGATGTGTCTCTCGGAAGAGAATAAAAACAAACAAGTAAACAAACAGACGAGTGCAGACTGTAATTAGTTAGTAGCAAAATAATTAGTGACAAAACCGCCTCCGGGCAGGAGCTGGAGCAAACCTCTTCATTCCTATGTTGAGGCGCTGACCCCACTAAATGCTTATTATTCCTCGTTTTCCAGGAGCCTCATTGATACTGTACTGCCAAGACCTCGGGGACCCGTGATAGCTATTTCCCCACAATTTACAGGGAGAACTGAGCCCAGTTGCTTGGGAGATTAATTAACTTGTCAAACAATTAAGCAGACAGGCAGTAATCGAGGTTTCCATTTCATAATTGATTTATCACTCTGAGCTTCTTGAGTCCCAGGGCTCAGAACGGAAGGGCCTCTGTGCAGGGGAAAACCTTTTGGAAAAGGGCAGGAGGCTGTGGGAGGCCAGGAGGAAAGGCCTTCTGGTCCTGGACGCACCGTGCATTCAGCCAGGTTTCTGACTGGCCTCCCAACATGGGCAGGATGGCATTCCCCGCTTCCGGTAACCCTGGCCCGCGAGTCCCTGTTATGGCCTCGAAGTCCTGTCCAGTCCCGTCCAGTCCCATATTGTTTGGAGAAGCAAAGACGCTGAGAAATGTCTCCGAGGACACCAAAGCTTCCAGGGCGACCCTCCTCTGTGATGTAAGTGACTAAAGAAAATGTCACACTTTGTTCATTCATGTTAAGATTGTGATCCAGGCCTGCTTTGCTGGTTTGCAGTGGGGCCTTTCTGGGGTGCTGCACCCCTGATGGCATCAGCTCTTGAGTGCGGTGCCCACAGGACACTGGCTGTTTCTTAGCTTTGGTGTCTAGTCTCCATCACTGCAGAGTTCACACCCAAGCGGAGGGCCCAGCGACATCCCAAAGACTCTGCTTTGGGGGGTTTCAGAATCTGCCTGCTGAGCTGAGCACCCCTGGGCGATTCTATCACAGGCCATCATCCAAAAGTCTAATGTTTAGATCAGAATAGACACCCAAACTGCAGATGTGCTCTGGGACCTTAGCCACCAGGTGTCCTGTGGTGGGGCAGAGGCGAAGAGACGGTCACCACCTGCTTTCTTCTCCCTGGCTCTTCACCCTGCACTGATGCCAGCGGGGGGCCCTGGGAACCTGGTGCAGTCTGGGTTGGTCTCTTTGGTTTTTTTAATGTTGATTTAGTTTTGAGAGAGACAGAGGGAGAGACAGGGTGCAAGTGGGGGAGGGGCAGAGAAAGAGGGAGACACAATCAGAAGCAGGCTCCAGGCTCTGAGCTGTCAGCACAGAGCCTGATGCGGGGCTCGAACCCATGAACT
Organism: Helogale parvula; assembly: GCA_004023845.1. NCBI lineage: Eukaryota > Metazoa > Chordata > Mammalia > Carnivora > Herpestidae > Helogale > Helogale parvula. The sequence goes on along the minus strand of PJEM01007609.1, from coordinate 81,244 downwards.
GTGAGATCATGACCTGAGCCAAAGTCAGATGCTCAACCGACTGAGTCACCCTGGCGCCCCGAGCTTGTTCTCTTTAGGCTGCTTCAGTTTGCCCAGATCTAAAGGCAGGAGGACAAGTTTCTTCTCTTCTTCTGGACTCCTTCTGGGTGCTAGTGGACAGGTTTGTCATTGTGTGTGTGTGGTTGTATGGGGGGGGGTGTGGAGGTATGCATACATGCACACACTCACCTACATTTTGGTTTCATTTACCATCTCCTAAATCTCATAAATTACAATTTCAGACAAGGCACTCTCTAAATGTCTTTTTTGGCCCCCTTTGCCCTCCTGCCCACGCTCTCCCAGCCGTCCCTCCCAGCTGCGTCCCCAGCCTCCTTGGAGCAGAGCTGCTCTGTCATCGGCTCTCTGAGGTCCTGCAAAGTGTCACCAGCCTGGGGCCTCACGCTTCAGTTACAGACTTGGACAAGTGGGCTTCATTTAGGGACCTGAGTCAACCCTGGCCTGCTTCCTATCAGGAGCCAGAACCATATCTGGACTTGACAGAATGCCTTTCTGCACCACATAATAAAAGTGACTTTCATTTACTTATTGGCTTCAGAGCAAGGTTTTTGCAATTGTTTTTTCTTAAGTTTTATTTATTTTATTTATTTTGAGAGGGAGAGCCCAAGTGGGGAAGGAGCAAAGAGAGAGGGAGATAGAGAATCCCAAGCAGGCTCTGAACCACCATGGCTGAGCCCCATGTGGGCTCTAACTCACCAACTGTGAGATCACGACCTGAGCCAAAGTAGGACACTAAACCAACTTAGCCACTCAAGTGCCCCAGAAATTTTTTTTTTGATAAAGCCTTACAAATAGAATATTGTAGAGGTCGGCTTCTCTCCATTCCCTCCGCCCAGCCACAGCCATTGTCCAGAAGCTGACTTGCCACAGATCTGTCCCAACCATGTTTCCTCTGTTTGTTTACTTCTTAGGTACGTGCATCGTAAGCCACTGTTCTCTGGCCAAATCTCTCTACTCAGTGCTGGTACCTACACATAAGGACACACAGGTAGCTTTTCCGGAGTCCCCACCAAAACTTAGTCTTGTCAAATGATGCAGTTACCTGCCAACTACAGATTTCCTCCTTCCCCCCGGCCACAGTCGGGAGGGAACCACAGGCTATTCCTTTCACCAGATTTTCACAGAGGGACCCAGGCTTCAATGATAACACACACAATTAAGGAATGAGATGAATTTAAACTTAAGGAACTCAGATCCCCAAGAATATGTTCTAAAAACACAACAAAACCCCATTTATGGAGCTCTCCTGAAAAAGCATACAAATCGGGGGCGTGTAGGTGGCTCGGTTGGTTAAGTGTCTGACTCTTGATTTTGGCTCTAGTTATGATCTCATGGCTGTGAGATTGAGCCCCATGCCAGGCCCACTTGGGATTCAGTCTCTCTCCCTCTCTCTCTCTCTCTCTCTCTCTTCCCCTGCCCTATTTGCGCGCATGCTCTCTCTCTCTCTCTCTCTCTCTAAATAAACTTAAAACATTTTTTTTAAACATTTTTTCATTTTTGAGAGAGAGAGAGAGAGAGTGCAAGCAGGGATGGGGCAAGGAGAGAGGGAGACACAGAATCCAAAGCAGGCTCCAGGCTCTGAGCTGTCAGCACAGAGCCCGGCATGGGGCTTGAGCTCATGAACCATGAGATCATGACCTGAGCTGATGTTGTAAGCTTAACTGACTGAGCCACCCAGGCACCCCAATAAATAAACTTTTTAAAAAAGCATACAAATCAGTAAAAAAGCAAAAAAAAAAAAAAAAGACCTAGAGTCTATTTAATTGCAGCAGTTTCAGCCAATGGCAAATGAATATAAATTATAAATTGCTGGGTCTCAACTCTTCCAAATCCTTCGATTCTGGGAGTATGTGAGGCATAAACGTAAGGGAAGGTCATCTGTATGTGGTGCTTGCCTTCTGTGGGCCCTGCTGGAATGTTAAGCATCCCGTTATGCACTGCCCTCCATTTCACTGTCACTTGGCTGCTCAACCAATCTCTCACCATGACTGTCCCTCCCACACACTTTATTGTTCTTTCACTGAACATGCAAAGATAAACTTGAGGCCAGGGCTCATTTGAATGATTATGCTGTCTGCATTTGAGAAGCCTATATTAATGAGGACTTGTAGAAACTGAATAATTGATGTGAGTGTATTTCTGAGCTTAATTATCAGCAAAAGTTATTCCCTTCTCTCTTTCTTTCCACTTTGTGTTGGTAGCTACTGTCTTTGTGGCTGCTCTGAAGGTCACACCGCCAGGCTAGTGACAGGAAGACCTAGACCATAGGGCTCACCTGGGCATCTTGTCCCCCAAAGTTAGTTAACAATGTCCAGATGTGTATCTGGATAAAATTCAACCAGTCACTGAGCCCCTTTAATAAGAAAAGCACCGTGCTACAACCAGGCTTGTGCAAAGCTCATGAGGATGATACACTTCTCCTCTAGGTGTTTGCAATCTAGTAAGAACGTCAGGGCACAGGTCAATAACTCTTAATACCAGCAAGATAGATAGTGAATAAAAAGAGAAACCAAGAGACTCTTACAAAACAGCTACCTGAAACTGTCCACAATTCTTGGAAGAGGAAAATTTGAATTTAAAGCCTGTGAAAGCCCTTTGTAATATGCAGAGTATTAAATGAGCGTAAAACGGCATGTCTCCACAGAGAGATGAGGTAAAAGTGCAGACATGCAGACTATAAGACCCCACTCCCCCGTAGCCACTTTGGAATCTCTGACTGGGACCTGATCCGCATTTTTCGCCAGTTTTCCCAGATCTGTGTTTCTCCAACTTTACAAACATCAGAATCACCTGGAGGGCTTAGGGGAACACAGATTTTAGGGTCCCAGCACACTGTCTGACTCAGAGATCTTCAGTGGGGGAAAATCTACATTTCCAGTCCACATTCTCAGATGCTGCTGATGCTACCGGTCTGGGGCTTAGAAACCAATCAGGGGTGAGGAAAATCCCAACGTTTAACAGTTTGCATGTGATACAGAGTTCACACCACCCTTGGAGTTTCTGAGGAAAGAAGACATAGTTGCTTGGTCTCTAAAGAGTTATGATATAATCTCACGGCTGACTTCATAAATAAACTAACAACTAGGAAGTGACAGAAACATAGAAATATGCCAGAGGCTTGGTACATAAGCTTGATCATCCCGATGGAAACACCCTATGATCTTGCCTTGGGATATGTACAAGGGCATCTCTCGGACGACAGATGGAATTCTAAACTTGAGTCTTATTGCAGTGAGGTTCTAGTCTAGAGAGATCTTATGCTGAGAGCCAGTGCTGCAGATTGAGGGGCCCAGGTGAAAATCACAGCAATGACATTACTCCTATGTGTTCATGTTAACGACAAGGTGTCATTGGGGCTGGGAGGAATCACAGACATGACCTTGTTTATTATTTTATGGATCAGGATGCAGAAATGGACAAGGAAAGTAACTCACTCAAGTTCAGGGGAGAATTGATAAATTCCTAAACACCTGAGAAAGAATACTGAGGGAAGGGAAGCACACATTTTGGCAAAAACGTAAGGACAGACCTGGGACAGGTGGCAGGGTACGTGTTGTTAAGGAGCGGCAGGGGCAGACCCCCGCCTGGTGGTGGGAATGGATTATATGATGTGGAAAAAGGAGGAGGAAGGGAGGAGCAGGAGGCAGAGAAGGAGCAGTGGTACCCCCAACATGCAATCATTTCACAGGATTAATACAAAATGAAGTTACACTTGGGAAATTGGAAATGACTTCCTGTAGAGGTGCTTATTTCTCTAGGCCTGACCTGTTGGCAGACTCTTTCAGAACCTGTAGATGTTGCAAATTCTGATTCCCTGGCCTCCATGTATCTACACTCCCTGCATGGTTTTTATGTAAAATTTTGAGCTGCTGCTGTCATTCATTCGATAAACACTCCATTTCTTCTCATCTTGCTTGATTCCCAGAAAAATGCATCACCTCCTCTGAATTCCTGAGACTGGTCTACCTTGGATGCCTCCAGGAACAGGAAGCTCATTCTCTTGAGGGCGGGCCATTCTGTTCTCACATAATGCTGTCTTGGGTGATCTTCTCTCACAGAAGGGCAGTGACACAGCGTGGAGGTGGAGGGGCAGGAGAGACAGTGTGACTTCTGGAGAAAATTTGGTGAGAGCCTGACCTCTCTCAGGTTCCTGCTTTAATCTCTCTGCTAATGGTTTCTTTCTCTCTCCTTTGAAGATAATACTAGTTCTCACCTCACAGAGCTGTTTTGTCTTATTTTATTTAGTAAATACGCATGAAACACTTAGAGTGGATGCTGGGGAGCCACCCATGCTGGTGGCACTCAGCTCAGAAGGGCTCTGTGTTTGGTTTACTGCTGGACGCACTAATTTTTGAACCAGCCCTCCCCCCGCCCCCATTTCCCTTTTGCACTAGGGCCCTGGAAACTATGTATCAGGTTTTGGGAAGAGCCCAGTATATGTTACCACTTATCAATTGACATAATTATGTTAACATTTTGAAAAGATTGACGCATCACATGTTTATTCTTTCTTTCTTTTATTTTTTTTTTAAATCTTGGCTCCAGGACCTTGTACACATCCTTGGGAAGTCTTGTGTCTGTCTCTTCCCCAGAAGCTCAGGCTTCCTTTTCCCATGGCAGGAGAGTCTCTCTAAGTTTTAGCCTTGAATGGGGGTCTGCTGAGGGCGGCTCTGCCACTACTCTTGTTTCTGGCTGTCCCCAGGCTGATGCTGAGCCCAGCTCTCGTCTGGCATGGATGGCTTCTATGTCCAGGGCACACCCTGGTTCACTTCCTTTTCAGATATGGTCCTGTTGAGACTCAACTCCACAGCCCAGGCTAGTCTCTGATACGTTTCAACAATAGTCACCGGCTGCCCACCACAGCCTGTCTCACATGCTTGGAGTACCTAACCTTGAACTCAAGATAACTTGCCTAGACTCTCTCAGTCTAGTAATTTTATTGTGAAGTCCTGTTACTTCTCTCTGCATGGTGCGCTCTATACGTATTCTTGCTTCAAACCTCACGGGCCATTTTCCAGAGAGCAGATCCTCTCCTCCGAGAAGCTCTTTATGAGAATTCATCCACCTTCCTCCCAGGGACCAGTTCCACACACCAGTGTCCTCAATCAGAGGGAGACTTGATAGAGTAAAGGGAGTTTTTATCATATCCTGATCTCCTGCTGGACTGCATTTGTTTAAAATATGGCCCTCTGGGTGGGGTGTCCGGGGCCTCAGTTGTTTGAGCGTCTGACTCTTGATTGTGACTCAAGTCATGATCTCACAGTTCCTGGGATTGAGCCCTGAGTCAGGCTCTACGCAGACTTCAGACACTGCTTGAGTTTCTCTCCTCTCTCTCTCTCTCTCTCTCTCTCTCTCTCTCTCTCTCTCTCTCTCTCTCTCTCCTGATAAATAAGCTGACATTAAAAAAATAAAATATGGCCACTGGCTCAACCCTTTGTGGGGCAAAGAAGTCACTTAAACAGAAGCCAAATCCTTCTCCCCATGCTTCACCTACTGTCCTGAATTGTGGCTAAACTCTCCTCCAAGTTGAATCTCCTTCAAGACCATAAAGGCAGCAGGTATTGGGTGCAGAAGACTCTGCATCTTCCAAGACAGCGGTGTCATAAATGGTAGAACAAGCCAGTGCCGAGAAGGGTGTCACCAGCTGTGATGAGCCTTGGAAGAACTTCTTGGAGGAAGCACAGTCAACCTTCCTGACCTTGAGTCCTCTTCCTGACCTTGAGCCCCTAACCCCTATTGTTCTCCAGAAGATGTTCTTTCCTCTCCCTGGGCTTCTTACAACAATTCCTGATTTTCTGCCATTCTCTGAGCTGGCCAGGGCAGTTGAAAGAGAGACCACATCTAGATGACGTGGGTCTGGGGAGAAAGCATACTTGATTTTTATTTATTTTTAATTGTAAGCAGCTTGAAGTGAACATGCCATGGAGCCCCATTTCTGCCCTCTAGAGGGGGCCAGGCGGCGCCCTCCCCTCTCCATGCCTTGAGGTGGTCGCTGTGGATTCCAGGAAATAAATCCCAGAGGCAGATCCAAGACAGTTTTTTCTTAAGTGTGAGCTCAGATCAGCCATACAGTAGAATTTAGTTAAAAATAAATAAAAGCTGCACACCCATCTTCTCCTGTAAAGAAGACAAAGTGATGCTCTCTGGTCCTGACCCACCTTGTAGCCATCACACCGCCCATGGCCCTTGCTGTGACTTCTTTCCTCCTTGACTGAGATGTGAGTTGCCCTATTCAGGGGGTTTTCCAGGACCTCTTTACCTCCTGTGCCCAGAAAGGGCTTCACTAAGCCTGCTCATAGCGTGAAAATCCCTCTGGGGACCAGAGATCCTGCCTACACCCAGTCCGGGCAGCAGAGAGTGCCTCTCATTTTTATTCAAGATGCCTCACAAATGAAGGAAAAGCAGGCTGAAGGGAGAATCTGATTCTTCTCTTGGCCACATGCTCCTCACTTGCTAATGAGGTGGTTTGCACTCAAGGGCTGTCCTTCCTGAAAGGACTGTAAGAATCATACTCCATAAATCTCTGTTGGAGAAAGAGCCAGAGAGTGAGCATGCGAAGGAAAGACTGAGACAAGATCTTTCGCTTTCTACTGTATATTGTGGGTGAATGAAAGGTGAAAAGTGGACAGTCTTGCTTTTCTTCCACAGTATTTGTTACTTTCCTTTATGTTTCCCCTTTTGATAGCATCACTTCTTCTCAGAGGATGTTCTCTCCAGGGGTGCGGCACCTAGAACTTTCTTTAGGAAATGCTCATGTAAGATTATGTTAATAGCGTCCTTCCAACAGGACTCAGTTTCTTAGTCCATTGGATACAGCCCGAGAGTGCAGGTCACGGGCTCCCAGAAATAACAGGCTTCTCACCACATCTGGACCACATTTGGCCCATGTCTGAACAGACCCAGTGCCAGCCCTAGTGCTTGTGCTATATCTCCAATCAAGCCTTAATATTTTGACCGTGACTGTTCACAATATCCTTTCCCATCACGTTTTAGACTTCCATCATGTTATGGTCAGCCAGGCATCCACTCCGGCCGTCTCTCTAAATGAGCGTTCTCAGCTCAGTTGGGTAGCCTCCCAAGGTCTTCAGATTTCAGCCAAACCCCTTGCAGCTTCCTTACCCCAGTCTCACGCACTCACTAACCTTCCAGGCCCTCCCTCCTTCTCTTCCCCCCACCCCCCTCTCTCCATGTGTCTGGGAGGAAAATACTCTAATGGGGCCAAGACAAAATAGAGTCTTCAGGATGACACAATTAAGTTGTGATCACGAGGTCTAGGGCTTTTAGTTGAAGGAATAAATAATAAGGGGCAATGAACGCCTCCTTTACAAAGCTGGTGAGCAGGGCAGGACTGCTGGAGCTGACCCGATGGGTGCAAAGGAAGCACTGACAGTCACAGACTTCAAGGAAGAAAACCTCCTCTCCTTTGTTCTTCCTTGTTTCCACCTCTCACCTTCAGAGAGGCTGTGTCCGGAGGGCGAATCATACCAGAGGACTTTGGGGATAGGTACCTGGAAACTGGGTCGGGACCCTTGTCATCTGGACCTCAAGCACAAAACACAGGGAGCCTTTCCTTGACTAGCCAGCACTAGTTTCCCTTGACTAGTCCCGCTCACTGCAGGCGCAGAGCTGTTTCAGACGTCTGAGCTTGTAACAAAGAAGGCTTTCAGTTCAGCACTAAATATGCCATGAAAAGAAGCACTTGGGCTGTTGTATATGTCTTTTGGGAACCTACCATGGCCACATAAGATGGCGGCTATTTTCCTGGGATCTCCATGGCTCATTGTAGGCTAGGCTCTGCTCTGTGATTGGTTTGTGTTATCTCCTCTACGAGTTGGGGACCACTATATTCCCATTTTACAGATGGTAAACATAGGATATACAGCAATTAAGTACTAGTTCATGTTTATTCAGACTATTTTACTATGACATCTAGGGGACAAGTAGAGGGCAGGATTTGAACCTAGCTCTCTCCAACTCCTGAGCCCTTGCTATCAACCACAGCACTATGCTGTATAGACTTGTGCTGTATAGGTTCATTCAACAAGCTGGTATTATTCAAATGGACACTGGGCCAGGTCCTGGGGACATTGAGATAGAATAATAGGACACAGGGCCTGCCATCAATCCTCATGATCTAATGAGGGGACATAAAGTATGCTTCCCCTGTGTGTCCCTTCATTGCCACCTTTGTGTCATCTGTGACTGTCCTCCCCATCTGCCAGACACGGTTAAATTTCCTTGTCTCGGCCACCTAAGCCTCCCGCCCTCATCCCTCTGACTGTCATTTTGGTGTCATAGGCAGATGGAAAACAAGAAGAGCCTGTCAATGGGTGCAGGGCGAGGGGAGGAAGGAGGGGATGTGCCACAAAGCTGGAATCTGTCCGACAAACGATGTGACAGCAGACACGGTGAGGGTGACAGCTGGAAAATAGCAGTTAATAGCCCCTGCCTGGGCCTTGCTCAGAGAGATGGCACGCTGGGCAACATCATAATGGCTCGTGGAAATGTTGCAAGCCCAGCGCACTTGCCGCATTCACAGAGCTCGCTCTTTTGGAAACGGACTCTGTGCTCTTCCTCACTTGGTAGTACATTCCGGAGGCGCCATGCGGATACAACCAGTGGAACGTGGTATGTCCTTAGCTGGGGCCCTTGCTAGTAAACACTTGGCAGTAATGATTGGCAGAGACCTGGGCTTTGGGCGAGGCTCACAGCATCTCCTGGGCTGCACTGCTCTTACTCCTGTAGATAATTATAAAGATAACACCGGTTAAACTAGCTAATGTTTTATTCAATATTTTGGTGAGTTTCAATTACTCCCAATTATAATTCAACACCTTTTCTATTTAAAACAATTATTGCCCTTCGCAGTGAGCTTTGGAGCAAGTAAGTCGTCTGCCATGATTAGTCACCGCCTCTGCCAAAGGTTTCTCTCTCCACTCCTCCTCAACTCTGCTACCTTTCAATTTGTGGCTAACTAGCATTAGCTTATGGTGAACCCTTTGGCTGTTCCCAGTGTTAGCAACCAAGCTAACTTACACACCGGGGGAAGAAAAAAAGGAGCTTCAGTCACCCTTGAGACAATTATACTCATTAAAAATCAATGGGATCCAATTACTAGCTGCAGGACTCTGACTCAGTTTAAAATGTATCGAACACCAGTTCCCAGCCAAGGGACAGACTGCACGCGTGTCATCAGGATCCGACAGCTGTGTCAGGAAAGAAGACGCTTTGACTCACTTCTGTGATTGCATTCAGAGCCATCGCCTCCTCATCATTACCGTCATCTTGTGTTTATTGTGTAAATTCCTTCGATGCTAAGTGTTAAATTAGGAGCGAGGGAGGTTGTGGAGAATAAGGATGACCCACTCAGATAGAGCTGTAATTAGAAAAAGAAGCCAATGCCTATAGAAATGTGTGCTTGTCATTAAAAAAGGAACACAAGCTGGAAGAAACAAGTCGGAGCCCCAAGTGTCTGACAGAGCTTACAGGGAGAGAACTATTCCGTAACATATTTTTCTCAACTCCTGCTCTTGCCCTAGGAACTCAGAGAAGATTAAAATCACATTTGCCCTCAAGGAATGTGCTATGTAAATTATGGTTTGTGGCTTCATTATATGTGAATCAATTATTTGCTTAACAGTAGGTTAGATAAGGGTGTTATTTATAAAATCCTAGAATAACACAGTTTGGGTCCATTATTACTATTAGTGTTAGGAAACATTGGTAAAATATAGCATCTTTGATTTTTGGTGATACATGAGTTATATTTATTGCAGCTGAACTGGAATACAAACATGAAGGAAATGAAATCTACAGAATGATTTGAGTAGTATGGGTATTTTAACAATATTGATTTTCTTATCCATGAATACGGGATAGCTTTCTATTTTGTTTGTTTTCCTTCATACATGTCCTATAGTTTTCAATATACAGGCCTTTCACTTCCTTGAATAAGTTTATTCCTAAATATTTTGTTTTTGATGCTGTTGTAAATAGGAATCTTTTCTTTTTCTATCCAATAGTTTGTTGTTAGTGTATATAAATATAACTGATTTTTGTATGTTGATTTTGCATCCTACAACTGTACCAAATTTATGAGTTCTAACACTGTAGTCTTAAGGGTTATTTTTTCTTTTTTAAAAGAATTTTGTTATTTATTTTTGAGAGAGAGAGAGAGACAGAGACAGAGAGAGAGTGGGGGAGGGGCAGAGAGAAAGGGAGACACAGAATCTGACGTAGGCTCCTGGCTCCGAGCTGTCAGCACAGAGCCTGGCACAGGGCTCTAACTCACAAACCATGAATTCATGACCTGAACCAAAGTTGGACACTTAACTGACCGAGTCACCCAGGCTCCCTAGAGTTTTCTATATATGATTACGTTGTCTGTAAAGAAAGACAGTTTGAAATGCCTTTTATTTCTCTTTGTTGACCAATTACTCTGGCTAGGTCTTCTAGTACCATGTTGAGTAAGAGTGGTGAGAATGGGCATCCTTGTCCTATTTCTGATTTTTAGAGGAAAATCTTTTGGTTTTTCATTGTTGAGTATGAAGGTTGTACTGAATTTCTCATATATGGCCTTTATTATGTTATGGTATGTCCTATACTAAATCTGTTGACAGATGTTTATCATGAAAGCACATTAAATTTTATCGAATGGTTTTCTGCACCTATTGAGATCATATGATCTTTTTTATCTGCTATTCTAGTAATGTGGTGTAACATGTGTACTGATTTCCATATGTTGAATAATCCTTGCATTCAAGGGATAAAACCCACTTGATTACAGTGTATGATTGTTTTAATGTGCTGTTGAATTTGGTTTGCTAGAAATTTGTTGAGAGTTTTTACATCTATATTAATCAGCAATATTGGTCTATAGTTTTCTTGTAATGTCTGACTTTGGCATAGGGTAATGCTGGCCTCATAAAATGAGTTTAGAAGTGTTCCTTCCTCTTTAATTTTTTGGAAGGATTTGAGAAGGGTTGATAATAATTCTTCTGTTTGGTAGAATTCACCTGTGAAATCATCTGATCCTGGACATTTCTTTGTCGGGAGGCTTTTATTTATTTATTTTTAAGTTTGTTAATTTGTTTTGAGAGAGAGAGAGAAAGCACTAGTGGGGGATGGCAGAGAGAGAGAGGTGAGTGAGAATCTCAAGCAGTCTCTATGATGCCAGCACAGAACCTAATGTGGGGCTCAAACCCAGGAACTATGAGATCATGACCTGAGCCTAAGTCAGATGCTTAGCCAATTGAGCTGTCCAGGCACCGCTGGGAGGCTTTAAAAAGACGTTTATTGATTTATTTTATTTTGAGAGGGAGAGATGGGGGGAGAGGGAGAGAGAGAGAGCGCACGTGCATGCATGTGCATGAGCATGAACAAGTGAGAAGGGGCAGAGAGAGAGGGAGAAAGAATCCCAAGCAGGCTCTGTGCTGTCAGCATGGAGCCCAACATGGGGCTCTATCTCAAACTGTTGAGATCATGACCTGAGCTGAAATCAAGAGTTGAATGCTGAGCTGACTGAGCCACCAAGGCATCTCTTGTTGAGAGGCTTTTGATTACTGCTTTGGTCCTCTTAGTCATTATTGATCTGTTCATCTATTCTATTCTATTCTATTCTATTCTATCTATCTATCATCTATTTTAGAGAGAGCCAGAGCACCAGCAGGGGAGAAGGGTATGGAGAGAGAGAGAGAATGAATGAATGAATGAATGAATATCTTAAGCAGACTCCATGCTTAGCGACATGGGGTTTGATTCCCTAACCCTGAGATCCCCCATGAACTCTGGGATCATGAACTGTGCCAGAATCAAGAGTTGGATGCTCAACCCAGTGCCCCAGTCTGTTTATTTTTTTATTTCATCATGATTTAATCTTGGAAGATTTAATGTTTCCAGGAATTTATCCATTTCTTTTAGATAATCAAAAAAATTTGGCATACAATTGCTTTTAATAGTTTCTTAAGATCCTTTGTATTTCTGCGATTCCCGTTGTAATATACCCTCCTCATTTATAATTGTGTTTGAGTCCTTCTTTTTTTATCATGGTTAGTCTAGTGAAAGTGACTCTGTTTATCTTTTCAGGAAAGCCAACTCTTAGTTTCACTGATATTTTTTCATTGTCTTTGTAGTCTTTATTTCATTTATTTTAAGTGTTGGCTTTCCATGTTGATAGCTGGCATCATGAAACTCTGCAGGATATATAGAATATATATATATTTTTCTGTGAATATGTTCCTTATCAATAGAGTGAATTGTAGATAATAAATGCTATAAATTGTATTAACTTGGAATGAAAACTGAAGCAAAGAATTTTCATTTCCATTCATTTGAAAAATATTTATAGAGGTGGGTAAAAAGAATGAATCTTCCTGGTAGATTAACAGTAGATGGTGAGCCAAAAGTAGAACTCATGAATAAATCCCTGATTTATGAATTGAACAACTGGATGGGAGAAGACTTGGAGAAAAATATATTTGGGTGAAAAGTTCTGGTGTTCTTACCTGTTCAAATTAATCCTGGGGTACTTCTTCAACATCTATGCATATTGTCAAATATGCAACTGTGTCTAAAACCTTAGAGCTCAGTTGGAGAACTTACACCTGGAGATGTAAGCTTGGGAATCGCAAGCAATGAAGCCTTGGGGGGGGGGGATAAATTCATCTTGGAAAAGAGTGTATGTAGGGAGCAACTGATGGCTTCTATCAAGCCCGAAGGTACTGTGATATTTTGAGTTTGATCCAAGGACACATGGTGAGAAAAGTAACCAGTGAAAGAGGGGGAAACTAGAGTAGTGTGTGTTGTTTTAGAACCCAAGAAAAGTACATGTTTCAAAATAAGGCAGTGGTCTACTTGCCAGATCTGATAGAATAGTCCAGAAATGGAAGGTCTGAGAAGTGACTTTTGAATTTTATAAAGAGGAGTGCTTGGTTTCAGTGAGGTGGTTGTGAGCAAGGTTTGAGTGGAACAGGTTACAAGGCAGTGGGAGAGCGAATGGACAGAAGAAACGGGGTTGTAGATAGGTATACGGGAACTGAAGTCAAAAGGTTTTTTTGTTTTTATTTTATTTTATTGTGTTTTAAGGTAGGAGATAGTAGAGCATGTATGTTTGCTTATGAGACGCTCCCGTAAAAATGAACACCTTGATGCTGTTTCAGAGAGCATCTAATTGCTCTAGCAAATGCCTTGAGAAAGCATGTATAGCTGAGATCTAGAACACAAGTGCAGAACTCAGGATACCAGCTGGTTGCGCAAACCACGAATTCCGGGATCTTTGAGTTGACAAAGGCAGTAGAGGTCATCCAGTATAATCATTCATTTGTTGGTTCATTCCTTCAAGTAATAGGTTTTGGATCTCTTCTATGCAGCAGGCATGACTGAAATAGAACCTGTGCCCTTCACAAATAAGGATATCCTCCTTTTTGTAGGCAAGAAAAATGAGACAGGGTGGAGTGCCTTGCGTTAAGTTATATCCCCCTTTTGTTCCAGCCAGCACAAACATGAAAATCCGTGACTCTCTACTTTCAATGTATGGTTCTTTAAAACAAAACAAAACAACAAAAAACAAAACCAAACTCCTGGGGCACCTGGGTGGCTCAGACGGTTAAGTGTTCGACTTCAGCTCAGCTCGTGATCTTATGGTTCGTGAGTTTGAGTTCTGAGTCAGGCTCTGTGCTGACAGCTTGGAGCCTGCTGCGGATTCTGTGGCTCCCTCTCTCTCTCTCTGCCCCTTCCCTGCTTGTGCTCTGTCTTGCTCTCTCAAAAATAAATAATACACATTAACCCCCCTCCCCCCAAACAAACACTCAAACAAAAACCCTTTATTTTTAAAGCAGTTTAAGTTCATAGCAAAATTAAGAGGAAGGTACAGAGATTTCCCTTCTACATGCATACATGCATAACCTCCATACACGCATAACCACCTCCATTGTCAGCATTTCTGATCAGAGAGGTACATTTTTTATGTAATTGCCCAGTCTGTAGTTTGCATTATGATTCACTTTTGGTGCTGTACATTCTATGGGTTAAGACAAATTCTCGATAACATGTATCCATCGTTATAGAATAATCTATTATAATACAGTGTAGTATAATACAGAGCGTTTTCACTGCCCACACATCTTCTGTTCTCTGCCTATTCATCCCTTCCCTTCCCTGCCCCCTGCAACTACTTCTCTGCTTACCCTCTCCATCATTTTGCTATTTCCGGAATGTCATACTGTTGGAATCATACACTCTGTAATCTTGTTAGATTGGTGTCTTTCACTTAGCAATATATTTTTAAGTTTCTTACTTTTCTTTTCAATACTATTGTTCTTTTCAGCTTACCACCCAATCGCTTAACGCTGGGTCCCATTTCCCTACTTATTACTTGGCATGCAAGACAATAATAACTGATTGAGTAAATTCTATGCTGATTTACAAAAAAAATGAATAAGATTCCCATAAACTCATATTCTCATGAGGGCGATACTGTGCATACCTTAAAGAATTCTTGCTAAGATTGAATGAGAAAAAGTGTGTGATGTCTCCCAAGCATAAGACTGTCATCTAAGCATAAGTGATATGCTGTGTTACTATTATGTGGACATAGGAAAACAGGTTCCAGGGTGGACATTCAGTAGAGTTCATCTTGATTTTCCTCAAACCCAAAGAGAAAAACAAACATTTTTTATCACAAACATTTGTAAAATAGGCATAAATGTAGCCATTGGGGAGATAGAGCAGCTGAACAAAGGGAGTGGGTGAAAGTATTAAAAGATCACAGTACACATGTGTGTCGTAGGTAATTTTTGTTGGAAAAGCTATTATATTTGAAAAGTCACAACTCAGATTATTGAGGTCCTTTCCCGACTTTTGGTGTTTGGAAAAGCAAATAAATGTCTATTTTGCCTTCATCAGTAAGCCAATCAACTCTCGCCCTATGACTAATATACCTGTCAGTCTATTTAGTCTGGCCACCATGATCCAGAGGTGTGCACAGAAGGCGCTCACATTTGCACAGCCATTGCTTACACACAAAAGCGCTTGATCATCAGCCCGCCCACCCCTGGCCTCAGATGCTTGGCTCTCCAGTCCTGAAACCAATTCTGTTCCATGTTTTCTAAATTTGGCATTTACACCTGATTTCTTAGGCTTTCTGCTAAGGTCTTAGTGTGGGTGGCCCTCCTGAGCCCTGTCAACCCACAGATTTATGAGCGATGGCAACACATTTTTTTTTTTTTTAAACCATTACATTCTGGGAGTGGTTCTCAACAGGGGTGATTTCACTCCCCTCCCCAAACAGGGGACATTTAAAAAAGTCTGGAGAGTTTTTGGCTTTGCTACCTGGCGGGGGAGGTGAGGGACGGTGCTAGCGTCATTTAGTGGGTGGAGTCTGGGAATGGTGCTAAGCATCTTGCTATGCTTGCAGCATCCTTCCATAGCACAGAATTGTTAGGCCCCAAATATCAATAATGCCGTGAGAACCTTTGTAAATGAGAATCATAACCACTTCCTTTTAAACACGTGTTGTGATTAAATCAAATGTTCAATTTTTTTAAAAAAGGTTTTGAGCACTTCCTACACCGTCCTATGTGCTGTTCTCAAAATCCTGCCCTGTTCTGTCTCTGCAAAGCCCACAAAACCCGCCTCAAATCCCTCATCCACAGGAGAGTTCCCGGACGTCTCTCCCCGTTGGCTGTAGTAAAATACTAACACCGTACATACTGCGAATGTCTTCTCTGGCATTTTCTCACATTCTCGGGTCTGTTAATCTGGTGTGGTTGGAAACTCCTCAAAATCAAACATCAAACTGCATATTATCTTCAGACAACTCAAAGAGCAAGCACAGAGCCTATCATAAAAAGTGGCTGGAGATGCACTATATTCACTTCTGTTTTTTTAAGTTTATTTATTTATTAAGGGAGGGGGGGGAGGAAGAAAATGAAAATCTCAAGCAGTCTCTATACTCAGTGCGGATCCTGATGTGGGGCTTTCTCTCACAATTGTGAGATTCTGATCTGAGTGGAAATCAAGAGTGGAACACTTAACTGATTAATCCACCCAGGTGCCCCTGACTATATACATTTTTTTATATTCATGCAATGTTATGAAACAATGTTAAGGTTTTATACTATTTACCAAATACTATTATATATGTTATATTATGATATTTGCTATATATTGTATACTTTCAATATATGATTATAGTATAAATATGTATATAGTATAATATAGCAAATATATTTGTTTACTATATATCTTTATAGTATTTACTATATATTTATAGTGCATACTATATGTAGTATATTTGGTATATATTTATAGTGTAGCATAATAAATATATTTAGGTATACATTTATAGCATTTACTATACATATTTATAGTATACTTACACTGTATATTTTCTATATATTTATAATATATATTTACTATATATTACTATAATTACATACTATAGTATATTTATATACATTTACAGTTTATTAGGGTAATTATATTTATATTTAGGTAAATATTTACTATACATATATTGTTATATAGTATATATACAGTGTATTTATACTATATATTTTCTATATATTTATATTACCATATATTTACTGTATACTATCTTATATATTTACTGTATATTATTATCTATTGCATGTTTTTATACTGTAAAATTGTGATTTATAACAAGAAGTGTGTATTTGGTCTTAGACCTCACTTCTGGCACAGAACTCCTAAAACCCTTGGAATTCCGTACGTGAGGGGGGAATGATGACAGGTGCCTTGGTTGCATTAATGAGCTGTCTTTGGAGAAGCATCTAAGGATGAGGACGGGCTGTCAGGGGAAGAAGCCATGTGACTAGAGGGTTGGGACTTCCAGTCCTGCTCCCTGACCTCTGTGTGGGGTGGGGAAAGGGGTTGGAGGTTGAGATCAATCACCAATGGCCAGTGAGTTAATCAAACATGCTTATGTAATGCAGTCTCTATTAAAACTCAAATGAGAGTGTTGAGAGAGCTTCCGGATGGCCGAGCTCATGGAGGATGGGGAGAGTGGCATGCCACCCCCTTTCCCCATACCTTGCCCTAGGTCTCTCTTCCATCTGTCTGCTTTTGAGTCCTATCCTTTTATAACAAGCTGGTGACCTACTAAGTAAAATGTTTCTCTGAGTTTTGTGAGTCATGCTAGCAGATTAATCAAACCCAGTGTGGGGATCACTGGAATCTCTAGTCTACTTGGTTGGTCAGAAGCACAGTTAACAACCTGGACTTGTGACTGACCTCTGAATCGAGGAGATGGACAGTCTTGTGGGACTGAGCCCTTAGCCTGTGGGATCTGACACTACTTACAGGTAGAGAGTGTTAGAACTGAGTAGAACACTCAGCTGGTGTCACAGAGAATTGCATGTTGTGGGGAAATGTCTCCACATGGTTACTGACGAGAAGCATCAGAAGTGAAGTATTTTGTTAGTTTGTTTTGTTTTGTGAACAGTAAAAGGAGACTCCCAGGAAGGAAACACACAGTGGAGAAGAACTGTAGATTTTCCATTTCTTAGACTTTTCTTAGGAACACTGACATTTCACACAATCTAAGTATAAGGTGTCTTGATGATGGTAATCACATTTGATCTGACAAATGGTGAATCCGCAGAGCCTAACTCCATAGACTGAGCAAGGATACATCAGAAAAGGCAGCTGACCTCCCCAAAAGCTCAGGTGAGCGTGCCTCCTTCCCCCAGACTCTGGCCCATTAACAACCAGTCTTTCTATACATGAGCTGCTGGTCTAGTGAAACAAATCCCATCCATCAGCCAACATTCTCCCCCAAAAAAGAGAAATTATGAGGAGGCCATGAGGGTGAGAAACTCTAGAACAGGTAGTCTGTTGGGTTAGAGATTAGAAAAGAGGTAAGGGAAGCTGTGGCAGCCAAGGTTAAGGAGAGGTTGGCTGCAACTAATGTTGTAGACAGTCATGTGTACCAGGTCAAGGATAGAAGGTGTGTAATCCATCAAAGATTTCTAAAATGATAGTATGATCCTGGCGGGGCTTTAGAAGGACGAATCTGCCAACCATGTGAGGAGTGGCTGTAGAGACAAAACTGGTAGTCTAAGAAGCTACTAGAGACAGTAACGTTAATAGAGGCAGAACTTCGATTAATCCTCTCCTCCATTAAATCAAGGGGAACAGTGGCGAAAATTGTCAGAGTTGTTTTTCAGAACTCTGAAAATTAACCAAAGGCTTGAAGCATTCATGGAGATTTTAAGAAAAACTTTCAGGGGCAACTGGTGTCTCAGTTGGTTAAGCATTTTATTCTTGATTTCAGCTCAGGTCATGATCTCCCAGTTTGTGGGTTTGAGCCCCACATCAGTCTACATGCTAACAGTGCAGAGTCAGCTTGGGATTGTCTCTCTCTCTCTCTCTCTTTCTCTCTCTCTCTCTCCCCCCCCCCCCAACTCCCCTCCTCCTCCACTTGGATGCATGCTCTCTTTCTTTCTCTCTCTAAATAAATGAATAAACTTCAGACATTTTTTGAATGCGCAGGAGAACACATCTTGTGGTTTCACTTGCCTGTTTCCATCCTCTTATTCCTAGCTCCAGGGTAGCTTTGAGGATCAAGATCCTACAATAATACTGAAAGCCAGAAGCCTGGTAGTCCCTGGAGGGGGCAGAATATGAGGGTTGGAGCTTCTTTTAAGCCCCATTCCCAGAGAATTGTCATTATTTAACCCATTTGCTGGTTCTCTGGAAGACTTTACTGGCGGGGATGCTTTTGTTGACCGGACTCAGAATTTGTTCATAGCAAACAGCTTTCCCCTGGGGTAGTCATCCAAAACAATCACGCACAAATACTTAACATTGTAGTTGTGGATAAAAATCAGGGCAAACAATAGATTAACCAAAAATCTGGAAAGGAAAAGCTAGAGAATAAGCTATTTATCAGGGCTTTGAAAAGCTCCGGCATATTCTTGGAAATCTAGAGGGCCGCATGCAGCATGTGTAAGGACTATGTGCACGCTCAGGGAAGTGTGAGAAAGTCCTGAGCTCTCACCTTTCTTTTTTTAAACTTTTTTATGTTTGTTTGTTTTTGAGAGAGAGAGATTAGGGGAGGAGCAGAGAGACAAAGACACAGAATTGGAGGCAGGCCCCAGGCTCTGAGCTTATATTTTGTAAAGTCCATATTCATTGTGTTATGTGATCTATGAAGTTTCTTCTTGGTTAGTTTAGTGATCAGATAGCTTAATCATTATATAGAGATTTCCTTAAACATCTGAAATCAGAGTCTTCTAGTCTTTTGCAAGTGGTCCTCTGTGTTTGTGGGGGGATGACTACAACATAGCACCACTCTTGCCTTCACTTCCTGTTTGCTCAGAGCCTCAAGGCTAGTGAAAGGTGAGAGCTTATGGAGCACCTGGGTGGCTCAGTCGGTTGAGCATCTGACTTCAGGGCATGATCTCACGGTTTGTGCGTTCAAGCCCCATGTCGGGCTTTGTGCTAACCACTAGCTCAGAGCCTGGAGCCTGCTTCGGATTCTGTGTCTCTCTCTCTCTCTGCCCCTCCCCTGTTCACACTCTGTCTCTCAAAAATAAATAAATGTAAAAAAAAATTTTTAAGGCAAAGATTGGAAGAAAACAAACAGAAAACAAACACTAGACAATTATACATGTTGCTTAGAATAGGTACCCATCAGACTCAAAGACACAAATGGATTTAAAAGTAAGGAGAAAACACCATGCAATCATTACCTTAAAGGGAATTGGAGTGCCGATAGTAATATTGGACAACACTGACTTTAGGAGAAAAGTTTACTAGAGATAAAGAAAAATATTTATAATGATAAAAAGTCATCCATAGTAAGATATAAAAATATCAAGCATATGTGCACCTATAAATAGACCCCAAAATATAGTGGGGTGTCAATAATCCACTTTCATTTTTTAGTTAAAAAGTTTTAAAAATATCTATTTATTATTGAGGGAGGCGAGGGAGGGGGTGAGAGAGAGAGAGAGAGAGACAGACAGAGTATGAGTGGGGAAGTGGCAGAGAGAGGGGGAGACAGAATCCAAAGCAGGCTCCAGGCTCTGAGCTGTCAGCACAGAGCCTGACGCAGGGCTTAACCTAACACTCTGCTTTCAATATTGAGGGGAAGAAACCTAGACAGTAGGTCAACAAAGAAACGGAAAGATTTGAAGAATACTGTGCAAAACTAGACCTGAAAGACACCTGTTAAATCCTCCACCCAATGGCAACCACAAACACAGTCTTCTCCAGTGCATATGGAACATCCCTTAGGATAGACCATAATTTTTAAGCCACCAGGGAAGTCTCAAGAAATATAAACCGGTTGTAACCATTCAGAGCACTTTCTTTGGTCACTGTGGAATAGAGTTAGAAACAGTAAGACAAGGAAATCTGGGAGATCCAGAAATTTGTAGAAATTAAGCAAACTCCTGAATAACCAGTGGATCAAAGAGAGGTCACAGGAAAATTAGAAAATATTGTATGGTGATTGAAAAAAACACAGCACATGATACAGTGAAAAGAGTGCTAAGAGAGAAACTTTTAAATGCAGGTGCCTGCGTTTGTAAAGAATATCAAATCACTATGTCAACTTTAAGAAACCAGGAAATGAAGACAGACTCAAAAACAAGAAAGAAATAATAAAGGTTAGAGTGGGAATAAATAAAGACTAGAAAAACCGTAAAACTAGTGACACAAGAGTTGGTGTTTTGAAAACATCAACAAAATTGGCAAATTTTAACCAGGCTGACTGAGAGAAAAAGAGAGAAGGTCCAAATTAATCAATCAAAAATAAAAGTAGGGAGTTACTAGTCACTTTAAAGGAATAAAGAGGATCAGAAGAGAATACTATAAATAATTTTATGCCAGCAAAAACGGGATAACCTAGAAACGATGAACAATTTCCTAAAAATATGCAAACTGCTCAAACTAACAGAGCAAGGAATAGAAAATCTGAATGGATCTATAACAAGTAAAGAAATTTAATGAATAATGAAAAAACTTTCCACAAGGGAAACTTGAGGTGCACTGCCTTTACTGGTGAATTCTACCAAACTTTAAAACATGAACCCTTCACAGATAGTCCCAAAACGTAGAGGATGAGGGAACCCTTTCCACCTATTCTAAGAGGTCAGTATTACCCTAATACCTAATACCTAAAACTCATGAATATAGACACAAAAATCTTCACCAAAATTCTAACAATCTGCCATATATGAGAAGGATTATACATTAGGATCCAGTGGCTTTAACCCAGGAGTGCAAACTTGGTTCAATTATAAACAAAAAAATCACTGTGATAACTATATTAAGTGACTAAAAAGAAAAAAAAAATCCACACGATCATCTCCATAGAGAAAGCATTTGAAAATTTGCAACATCTTTTCATCATAAAAACATTCAACAGATTAGGAATGGAAGGGAATGCCATCAACCTCAGAGTACATCTATGCAAAACTGCCAGGGCATATCATGCCGCTAAAAGATTGAAAGTTTGAAAACCCTATTTGCTCATGGAACTTCTTTTCAACATTGCACAGAACATTTTGGCCAAGGAAGTTATGAAGGAAAAAGAAATAAAGGATATCTGGATTTGAAAGGAAGAAATAAAATGATCTCTAGTTGCAGATTACATGATGATGATACACATAGAAATTCTAAGCATTTATATCTCCCTGATGATTAGTCATGCTGAGCATTTTTTTAATGCTTTTTATTTATTTTTGAGATACAGAGACAGTGCACGCAGGGGAGGGTCAGAAAGGGAGGCACAGAATCCAAAGCAGGTTCCAGGTTCTGAGCTAGCTGTCAACACAGAGCCCAATGCGGGGCTTGAACCCATGAACCGTGAGATCATGACCTGAGCTGAAGCCGGACACTTAACTGCCCGAGCCACCCAGATGCCCCGAGCATTTTCTTATATGTCTGTCAGCCACCTGGATGTCTTCTTTGGAAAAATGTCTGTTCAGGTCTTCTGCCCATTTTTTAACTGAATCACTTGTTTTTTTGGGTGTTCTGTTTTATGAATTCTTTATATGTTTTGGATACTAATCCTTTATCAGAAACATGCGCATGCGCACCCACATACAATAGTTGAGCTAATAAATGACTTCAGTTAAGTATCTTGTAGGAGACAAAATCAATGTAGAAAAATAACTGTTTCTATACACTATCAATGAACTGTACGCAAATAAAATTAAGAAAACAATTCCATTTGAAATACTATCAAAAGCATAAAATATTTGGGAATAAATTTAACAAAAGACATATAAGATTTGTATACTTAAGAGCACAGATATTATAGAAAGAAATTGAACACATTCTGTGTTTAATAGTAGACCCAGTATTTTTTTTTTTATTTTTAATGTTTATTCATTTTGAGCAAGAGAGTGCGAGTGAGCGTGTAAGTGCTGGTGAGGGGCAGAGAGAAAGGGGGAGAGAGAATCCCAAGGTGTCAGCACAGAGCCTGACAATGGGGCTCAATCTCACAAACTGAGATCATGACCTGTGCCAAAATCAAGTTGGCCACTTCACTGACTGAGGAGCCTCACAGCCACCCCTAATGGAGACCCGATGTTTTTAAGAAGGCAGAACTACCCAAATTGATCTACATATTTAATGTAATTCCTGCCTTTATGACACATGTTGAAAAGCTGATAATTCACATGGAAATTGAAGGTACCCAGAAGAACTAAAGCGATCTTGAAAAAGAACAAAGTTGGAGTATTCCCTCTCCCATATTTCAAAACTCACTACAAAGCTACAGCAAGCAAGATGAGACGGTCCTGGCATAAAGATAGATGTTTAGATCAATTGAATGGAATCGAGGGTCTAAAAACAACTAGTTCAATTTTTGAGAAGCGTGCCAAGACAATTCAATAAGGGGGAAAATGGCCTTTTCACAAATGGTGTTGGGTTGGCTGGATACCCACACACAGACTAATGAATTTGGAACCACATCTTAGTCTATATACACAACTTAAATGGATCCACGACCAAAATGTGAAATGTATATGACTCTTAGAGGAAAAGTTCATATATACCTTTATGACAGAATTAGGCAATGGCTTCTTGAATATGATACTATAAGCACCAGCAAACAAAAAATGTTTAAATGGGTCTTCATTAAAGGTAAACCTTTTGTACTCTGAAGGATATAGTCAAGAAAGTGAAAACACGATTCACAGAATGGAAGAAATATTTACAAAGCATATATCTGATAACAGTCGGGTGTCTAGAATACACCAACACTTCCACATCAACAATAAAAAGACCAGGGCGCCGGGGTGGCTCCGTCAGCTAAGCTTCCGACTTTGGCTCAGGTCATGATCTCACAGTTCGTGGGATCGAGCCCTGCATCAGGCTCTGTGCTGACCTCTCAGATCCTGGAGCCTGCTTCATATTCTGGGTCTCCCTCTCACTCTGCCCCTCCCCCACTCATGCCCTGTTTCTCTCTGTCTCAAGAATAAATAAACATAAAAAATTAAAAATAAAATAAAAAAATTTAAAAAACAATGAAAAGACCAATCACCCAACTAAAAATAGGCGAATTGTTTTAGTGCCCATTCCTGCAAGGAAGATATACAAATAGCTAATCACCATATGAAAAGATGGTCAGTTCAACACCTTTAGCCAGTAGGTAAATCTAAAGCAAAACCTCAGTTAGGGGGCGCCTGGGGGTCAGCTGTGCTGACAGCTCAGGGCCTCAAACCTGCTTTGGATTCTGCTTCCTCTCTCTTTCTGACCCTCCCCTGCTAGCACTCTGCCTCTTTCTCTCTCAAAAGAAATAAATATTTAAAAAAATTAACAGTAAACTCAGATACTACGTCACACCCACTAGGACGGCTATGTTCAACAAGGGGGACAGTAGGAAGTATTATTGGCAGGACATGGGAAAGGGGAACCTTCAAAAATGGCTGGGGAGAGTGTAAAACGGTGCAGCTCCTTTGGTAAACCGCCTATCAGTTCCTCAAAGGTGAAACAGTTTTAGCATATGACCCAGCAAGTCCATGCCTACATATATGCCTAGAAAAGATAAAAACACATGCCTACATAAAAACTTACAAACAGATGTTCGTAGCTGTGTCATTCATAAAAGGCAGAAGGTGGAAAGGATCCAAATGTCCGTCCGGTGACAAATGGAGAAACAAAATGTGGTGTCCCTCTACAACAGTGTATTACTCAGCCTTTAAAAGGAATGCATTTTATGGTATGTAAATTATGTCTCCATAAAAAAAGAAACTGAATTGATTTTAGCAGCAAGCCTGAAATGAAATGGAAATGATTGGAGCCCACATATGCCCTCCTCATGATAGGAAATAGTGGATTTTCCCCGATATACTTTTTAATGTGAAGATGGTCGTGTGTAATTTATTCAGAAGACTTTTAGCTACCTGAATGGGCAAGTTGATAATAATTAGAACGTGAGCAACTGGGGTTTGGGACAAAAGACAGCATTAAAGCAGATGGCAGATAGGAGGAAGAGATTTCTCCAGTGCAGCCTTGGGAAAGATAAAGAAACTGCATTCTGGCCTGTTGGGGAAGAGAAAGCTGAAATGTAGGTAAAAAAGCACTAATAGAACTAAATCGGTGTGCTCTGTTATACTCTGGCATGAAATT
The DNA here is from genome assembly GCA_004023845.1 of Helogale parvula. Lineage (NCBI taxonomy): Eukaryota > Metazoa > Chordata > Mammalia > Carnivora > Herpestidae > Helogale > Helogale parvula. The sequence goes on along the minus strand of PJEM01007609.1, from coordinate 56,581 downwards.
ATTATAGGCTATTTAATCCCGAGTCTAAATTGGGAAGGGTCTTGGAAAATCCCATCATGGACTCATGGGGAATTTTCCTTTAACCAGGCCAAATTAAATAAGTCGGTGTTCTCTAGAGAAGAAGTTAAGACTCATAAGTCAAGAGGAAGCTTTCTTTTCATTTTTTCTTCCCAATTAGAAGTCTGGGTATTCTAGTTATATGGGCACTTTCAAGAGATGCCAATAAAAATATTAATTGATAGAATGAATAATTCCATTTGGGAAGTGATATCCCAAGGTAATGTTGACTGCCTAAGTCCTCTTCTCATTAGGGATGGGAAAGGTGTTAAAGCGATTTATTTTTAATGTTAACAACATCACAGTTTACACTGGGAGGGAGGAGCTTGGAAACAACCCAAATTTCCCACAAAGGGGAATCTGCTGAGCAAACTCTCGCAAATGCTAGCTTCCTTAAACATATTAAATTGATAATACATGGCAATTTCAAGATGTGAAAAGCTCTAAACTATGAAGCAAATTAACAAAACACAAAATTGTATACCAACTGATTGCAACTTTTATATATTAAAAATACGCTATATCTGTGCATTATGGAAAAATGTAAAGAGGATATGGAAAAAAAAAACAGAGCCGCCAGATTCTCTGTGTTATTTTCATATAACCCTGTGAATGACTTGATGAGGTTGGTAACATTTCCCCAATTTTATGGATGAAAAATTAACATACAGAACCATTTATATAATTTGTCCAGGGACACCGGACTGATAAGGGCAGAGACAAGATTAAAATTCAGCTCTGTTAATGCTTAAATTCATTGATCCACAACCCAGTGAAATAGAATTTAATAGCTTTTCTCTTTCTTTTCTTGGGTTAGGAACTCATTGAAGTCTGAATGTGCTGAGGTACAAATATAAGGTGTTTTTTTTTTTCTACTTCCATCCTCATGTTGAATTTGCCCTTCCCATCTCTTAATGATGACAGATCTCATAGGCGTCTATCACTTGCCATCATTATAAAGTCTAGTCTAATCCAATTTCATCTAGTTTAAACCCCAGCCTCATACCCTCATTAAATGTTTATCATCTCCCCTTTCTCTGATCTCTATCAGATTTTAGTCCAAGAAATGTTCAAGAGAGACGTTGTGAGTGGCATGCGGGACACTGTCTCCGTGTGTTCTTTCCTGATTCCCATGATCTAAGCTTGGCGACACGGAACGTGAGAGAGACAAGAAATTATCTTAAATAGCTAGCAACATACTGGTGGTCCTACTTTGGCTCTTCTGGCTTCTTTGTCAAATGCTACAGTATCCAAACATGGGCTTTCTCACGGAATGTATGTGTGAGCTATCCGGGGGTTATTAGAGACATTCTTATTATTAAGATTCCCTAGTTGGGCAGTCTGTTCCAGCTTCACCTGGTTGGTCTCTTCCCCCCTGCTGCTGCTCTGCTTCTCCCTTGAGGGGTCCACCTAATAGGTTGCTATATGCCTTTGCCCAGCCTTCTTGGGTGGGACACTAGCGGCCAGCTCAGGTCAGGCCTTCCTCACATGGTGTTCCTTGGCTCCTTCTCAGGAAACTCTGGCATCTTTGCCATAACAAATAGGAGTCCAGAGCGCTCTGGTGTCATACCTGTTCCACGGCTTCTCTTGTGTTTCCATGTACTTCTGTTCAAATCGGTTGAGGGAACAATTAGCAAGTCCGCCCCATAAGCAAATATCCCAGCAAACAAATAAGATGCAATTCTTCCTTTCCCACGGCACACTAACCTCATCATCTCTACAGATTGTTCTCCCGGAGACTCTGGCTCGACACTGGCTCGACACGTGGGAAGGAAGCATCCAGGCTCCTACGGCAGGGGGAGCACATGCAAGCTCCCTCTCCCACGTTAATAAGATTCTCCAGTTCTCCCCCTACCTTCCTCCATTCATCAGACTTGAGTGGTGGTGGAGGCTCAGTTACACTGACTTAGCAAAGTAATTTATCCCCCGCCCCCCACTTTGTGCCCCCCCCCACACACTATAAAGCCCCAGAAGGGATTTTTGCCCCTTGAACATTTGGATCTTATTTTAGAGTGTACAGTAATTGATTTATATGTCCCAGCTGCGTGTCCTGGTCCAGAGGAGCAGAGAAGACGTCCTCACAATCCTACTGTATTCATTAAGTCACCAAAGTGCAAACCAGTGCCTGGAAAAGGCAGCTCCTGTCTCATCAGATGGCACATGAGCACTTTGCAGGGCTCCTTGCCGCCCCCCTAATGGGCAAAGCATCGTAGGAAAAATAGAAAACAGCTAGTCAGTCACAATAATTTAACTTGTTGAAAAGTTTATCTGTGGGATCAAGGGAGGGGAAACTAAGGGAAAACTTAAATTTCCTGTAAAGAAGTTAAACAAGGGTGGCGGCGCCTGGGTGGCTCAGTCGGTTAAGCGTCTGACTTCTGCTCAGGTCACGATCTCATGGTTTGTGCACTCAAGCCCCATGTCGGGCTCTGTGCTGACAGCTCACAGCCTGGAGCCTGCTTCCAGTTCTGTGTCTCCCTCTCTCTCTGCCCCTTCCCTACTTGTGCTCTCTCAAAGATGAATAAATGTTAAAAAAAAAAAAAAGTTAAATGGGAGAATGAACAAAGAAAGATCTAGATTACCTCTGCTCTCCCACCTACATAAGCAGGGAGAGCTCTGTTCCCCAGCCAGATGATACCAGCGGGTTTGGGTGCCATGTTGTGAAAGTTAAGACAACATTCTTCATTACTTGTGATTAAAATACTTCAAATTTCTATGTACCATCTTCTGTTTCTGTCTAAGCATTACTTAGAATTATCATACTTTGGGGGCAAGTGACCCTTATAGCAAAATTAAATTGCTGTGGCTCCATTAGAACATTCCAGCTACCTGACCCACTCCCCCTCCCCAAGCATGTCTGAAAGATCCCTGCTTCTTTTCTTCACTCCTTTTCTGCCCTGGGAAGTGCTCTCTTCATTGGTCTACTTAAAGCTCCGCCCATTGTTGATAACTCTGCTTGGAACCCACTTTCTCTATCCTGCTGCGGAGACTTTTCTACCTTGCATTTTTTTTTTTTCCTGGAAAATGTATTGTCTTGAGTTGTGAGCATTTCTCAGCATGAATCTGTGTGTCGCTGGGTGTCTGATGATATCTTTGCTGATTTATCCATTTTTACTTGTATTGTTTTGGTTTGACAGAAGAGAGAGGAGTTTAAATGTTTTCTCCTTGATCATTATCTAAAAAATTAATAAAGGCATATGTTTGATCAGCTGAACAAGGAACAAATAATTGACCCCTCCACCCCGGCCATTTCAGTCAACAAGTCTGCATGTGCCCTCTTGATCCCATTGGCACCAGATTTTCTCTAAGAATACTAGAGCAAAGATTAAGTAAATATATAAATGATGGGATCATGGCAAATGAAACTCAAATGATTTAGCAGATGCTGTGAGAAAGATGGGCTTTCCTCTGAAAAAAAATTGGGGCGCCTAGGGACTCAGTCAGTTGAATGACTGACTTCAGCTCAGGTCATGATCTCACAGTCTGTGAGATCGAACCCCATGTTGGGCTCTGTGCTGACAGCTCAGAGCCTGGAGCCTGCTTCAGATTCTGTGTCTCCCTCTCTCTCTGCCCCTCCCCTGCTTGCTCTCTGTCTCTCTGTCTCCCTCTCAAAAATAATAAAAACACATATATATACATATATATACACACACATATATATAAAATTAGGGAAACATAAATGGTGGCATGCCCCAGTGATATGGGAAGAGAGATTCAGAAGAACGTACATGGAAGCCCTCTGCACTATCCTCAGGCTGAATGTACAAGTTTAGTTTCAATACAGTAACACTATCCATCTAACAGAATAGTATTATTGATTTAAATGTTACTGGTCTTTATAGTTTTGTGTGGATTTCATTGCTAAATTTGATTTGGTTTTATAGCTTTACAAGTGCACTAAACATCAGAGATTCGTAGATAATTTTAGGTGTGCACAGATTTAAGTAACATATGTATTACAGTATAACAGCATTTGATGTTGATGCTGAGGAATCTTTGACTTAAAAAAAAAAAAGGATGTGGAATACTATTCAGTTTTGAAAAATTGTGGTTTAACATTGAATGTCCATCATGGGTTCAAAGAAACATGTCTTTTTTTTAATTTTTTTTGTTTATTTCTTTATTTTGAGGGACAGAGACAGCAAGAGTGGGTCAGGGACAGAGAGAGGAAGAGAGAGGGAGACAGAATCCCGAGCAGGCTCTGCACTGCCAGCGCAGAGCACGAAGTGGGGGCGTGAACCCCAAAGATTTTGGTACCAGATCTGAGGTCAGGATCTGAGCCAAGACCAAGAATCAGACACTTAACCGACTAAACCACCCAGGCACCCTGAAACATGCCGTTTTTAAGACACTGTGTCAATTCTTACAGATCAGAGATTGTTTGTTTTCTCTGTCTCCCATGGTACCTAGCTGAGTGTCTTACATACAACCATTGCTCAAGAAAATTTGTTGATCCTGATTGTACTGATAAGCTCCTGCTGAAAGATGAAGTTCTAAGAATTTTAATTTTTTCCATGTAACACCAAGTTGATCCCTTAAGATTTAACTTGTACATTCCCTGCCTACTCTGATATTCTAAACGGCTTACCAGAAAAGCAGATTATATGCATGCTAAAGATAAATCTGGTGATGAGAAGTAGTTTTTGCAAAATTAAAGACACCTAGTGATTGTCCCCATGGGGAGCAAGCATTTCTTCAATTTTTTTGTTTTTCAAAAGCGTGTGTTTGTTGGGGTGCAAATCTCTTTTTTCAATCCGTGTAACTCATGGGACTCCATGTTGCTGAAAATGAGATATGGTTACATGATTACAGTTTTTCCTGTGCCTTTTTCTTTGTTGAAGGAAGCAAGGCATTTTCCTCCGTTTTGGTGAGAGGCAGAGATCAAAAGCGGTTGCATTTCCTTCGCTCCCTGGAAGTTTCCGGAAAGAGTCAATTGGCAGACCCATCAGGAAAGGAAATATAAACTACAGTTTGTGACGTGGGTGGAAGCTTAATATCCACCCAGAAGGACATAAGGGTTACTTAGAACTTCAGCCCAAATGAAACTAGAAACTCCAGCAAGAGTGTGGAGACAGACTCACCATCACCTTACCCTTACCGCACTCCAACATGTGGGTTGGTTTTAAATATGCAGATTCTTGACCAAAGTACTTAAACTTGTTGATTTAATTCTCAGGAATGTCCAGCCCAGTTAATCCAAAGTGTTGCTATTTTTTTTTTCCCTGTCATGTGGACTTAAATGTCAGAGGACTTTGAGTTAGAATCACAGGCCCACTGACTACAGATATATTACCCTGGCCAAATTCTTGAACTTTTCTTAAGATCAGTTTCTTCATCTGTAAGATGGGGACAACATTGATTGACTTTCAATTATATTATGACAATTCTCTATGTAAAATCTCTAGCTTTAGATTAATGACCTGATAAACGGAAGTTTATTCCTATTACCTTCTAAGAAGAGATCCACCCAGTGCTCTCTGAGCTCACCCAGTGATCCTCTATTCTGGGGACCCATCAAAATCACCATGAAGAATTTGAAATGCAAATAGTTCTAGGCTCCACACTGATTGAGAGGGTCTGAGGTAGAGTCTGGGAATCTATACTTCAAAAAGCCATTTGTCAGGTTCCAGAATCACTGTCCTAGGGAGCAGTGTCAATGTGTTACTTATATTTTAGATCTTTAGTTCCTGGGAAAAGGTCTGGCTTAATGACAGTGTTCAGAGAAAATCTGTTAAATGAATTATAAACAAATCTCCCCTATCACCCATGAGGGATGGCATTGATTCTGGTGTTCAAACTGACCATTTAGAAGATGTATTATTGGACTAATTATGGCTGGTTCAATTAGAGAAAAGTACCAGTACAAAGCACCCAAAGTAAAATTAATTTGGCTATACCATGTTGCATTGTGCAGAGTAAACGATTTTTCTTTATAACATAAATGCCATGACTTAGAGTCTTTCGTTAGATACTTATAACAGACCATCGTATTCTATGGTGAATTCCTATATTTACCTAGATTAAGGATCGCCCTGCCATTTTTGCTATTACTTGCTGAGGCATTGTATATAGGACGTGGGATTGGTTACAAAAGGTCATATTGTTAGCTGCTCCTTCCATTTCTTCTTCCTGCATTGCATGGTACAGAGCTTTGAATAATGTAAGCAGTAAAACTTTGTAGCCATTGGTAGATTGTTGTTTAATATGGCCAAGTTTGAGTAATCCAAGGGCTACTAAAATACCTAGGAACACCTGATGGCTAAATCTTCTAGCCAGAAGCTGGCTTCTCCTTCCAAAGCAATTTTAGATATTCTAGCCATGATGTCCTTGTTGGGAAGTGAGGAGTTTAAAAATAAATAATAAAGTATTAGAAAAATTGGGAAAATAGAAATTCTTATTTTTCAGCTCTCTAGAGGAGACCTTTTAGCTTTCAATGAAAGAATAATGAAAGAGCTCACAAAGATATGACTATAAATATGTAAACGAATTAAGTCTAAATATAAGGGTAAAACAGCACACTGGGAAAAATATTCACAGAACGTATTGCAGAAGAAATGAATACTCTCTCTATATAAAGATTATACAAATTGTTACCCAAAATGAGACCTCATACATGAATAGGAGAGAAAAGTAGCATCAGTTAATTCACAGAAAAGTTCAACAGCTTAATACGATCATATGCAAAAATTCAGTTCGTAAACAAAGCTACAAACTGAAAGTAAGATTTTTTTGTTTTCTCCTATCAAATTTGCAAGATCTAATTTTTAAAAAAAATCACAATACCCTCTGAAAGGGGGAGGACTTCGAGAATGCCTATGGAAGTATAAATTTATACAAGCCATTCATAGAAAGACATTTAGTAATATTTTTTAAAAGATGTAAAAGCGATCTGACCTATTGACCTAATAGTTCTACTTCTGGAAAATACTCCTAAAACAGTGAACAAAAAACCAGAAAACAGTCTCAGATTTGTAGGAGAAGACAAATTTATTGTATATGCTATACAAAATTGGAAACAAGCCTAGAGTCTAAAAATGAAACATGTTAGGTTGATTGTGATACATGTATCCAATGGAATACTATATGAATGTTAAAAATATATAGAGATAACTTGTAATAATATAAAATATGTTACTACATTTCCACAAACACAGGATATAAAATCATATACAGAATGATCACAATCATGATTAAGTTTAATCCTCTACCCCCAAAATAATAGAAAAGAAAAAAAAAAAGACAAGGGTCTTTTCATAGAAGAATCACATCAGTAGGGTGTTCCATGGATTGGTTTGTAATTAAGTGGTTTTAATTGCCAGTGTTTTAAAAATTATATTCCTTTGGCTTTATTTACATCATTTCTAATTACCATGTAGAGTTGGAAAAGTACTAACTTACTGGAAAGAATGCTCTCTAGCACTTGCAAACTCTGTAGAAGGAATCCATCCTATACTTAAAAAAATTTTTTTTAATGTATATTTATTTTTGTGAGATAGAGTGTGAGCGAGTGAGGGGCAGACAGATAGAGAGAGAGAGAGACAGACAGACAGACAGAATGAATTTGAAGCATGCTCCAGGCTCTGAGCTCTGAGCGCAGAGCCCGATGCAGGGCTCGAACTCACAAGTTGTAAGGTCATGACCTGAGCTTAAGTTGGATGCTTTACCGACTGAGTCATCCAGGTGCCCCACCATCCTCTACCTTCAGAGGTGTGAGCAATGACACACAGACAATTCACTCTGCATGAAAAGTGTCACAGAGAGCCAAAGAGCCATAGAAGACCTTTCCACTCATCTTCATGAGCCAATGAAGAAACAAGTAATTGGGTTAAGAACAAATGACTATAGTGACATTGAACAGGAAAAAAAAATAGAAGAGTGTAGAAATTAATACACACTGCCTCTCTAGAGGAAATTTTCTAGGCTTTTAGGGCAATGAAAGAAATAAAAAAAAATTTGGTTAGAAAAATAATTGTCAAGTCTGCATGTAAGCACATATAACCAAAATTAAAAGATAAACAATAATAAGAAAGTAATACAGATATGAATGTGGGTCTCCCTAAAGTGTGCTGCTCCTAAAAACGTTTTAGCTCGCTTGTCTTTGGGTAGAAGGCCTCCGGCAAGATTTGGAATGCAGTCTGGGTTTAATTTACTTTCTCAGGGAACATCCAGAAATCATACCTATTGTCCTGTTATATAAATTCCTAGTGTGTCTGCTTAGGTGATGGATGAAATTGGCTGCTTTCCTCAAAGCCAAACCAGGTTATTGTTTGGTAGAAAATAATTTATTCATTGTATAGTTACGGGAGTGTGCATTTTTCAAATACAATATTAATGTTGTATATCCAAAAAAAAAAAAAGAATTGGAGTTCAGTTTACAAAACACTTGTAAAGTATCTTCGAGAAAGCTTATGGGACCAGACCTCTAATATTCCTTTCCCGTAAGTCTTTAGAATGGATTAATTATGGGCTAAGGGAAATAGAAGTGAAGAAGACCTTAGATTATATTTATTTTAGCAATCCAACCTTATTTTGGTTTGAAAACTAAAGGTTGATGGGGCACCTGGATGGCATAGATGGTTAAGCGTCTGACTTTGGCTCAGGTGATGCTCTCATAGTTCGTGAGTTCTAGCCCTGCATTTGTCTCTGTGCTGACAGCTCAGAGCCTGAAGCCTGCTTCAGATTCTGTGTCTATTTCTCTTTCTGCCCCACCCCCGCTCACACTGTCTCTCTCTCTCCCTCTCTGTCTCAGAATAAACAAACATTAAAAAAAAAAAGAAAAAGAAAAAGTAAAACTAAAGGTTGAACAGACAAATGACTCCTACACAAACACAAGAACACAAAGGCATATAGCTAGAAACTGAAACTCTGAACTCCCAGATCTATGTTCTTTCCCTTTTTTCCCCTCTAAGGTTAAAAAGTTAATAAATAAAGACAACTACACTTCTCTTCACATTTTCCCACTCAGATCGGTCCTGCTTTTATAAATACCCGTGTCAAAAGTTGCTAATGATCATATAAGGACATTTTTGGAAAGGCATGAACACAAATTTGACAGTGATCAACATGTAGCTTTTAGAATATGTGCAAAGAAAGAGTAGAAGCTCCATAAGAGCTTATTTATTGACTTACTGGTCTTACCTTTTTTATAAAAACACCATGTGTTCAATAAACGTGTCCCAGACGCTATAGGATTCATGTGAATGTAATGCCGCCACAAATCCTGAACCTCTTAAGTAGTTTGGCTTTCTGTAATATATTCAAAGCATATTTCTCAGAACATGGCATCTATAACTATGGTGTTGTGTGAGCTCATTTCAGGTAGCACTTGAAAATTTGTATACAGAGCGGCTCTGACTCATGAAGGTTTGACTTATGATTTTTCAACCCTACAATGGGTGTGAAAGCAATATGTATTCAGTGGAAAGCATGCTTCGAATTTTGAATTTTGATCTTTTCTTGGGATAGCAACAGGAGATAGAGTACTCTCTCGAAGCTGGGCAGGCATATCAAACCTCAGCTCAGAATCAACCACGCAGTCAGTCATGGGGGTGAATTAACAATTCTGTGCCCATTCAACCGGTCTGTGTTTTACTTTCAGTATGGTATTCAATAAATTACATGCAGCGTTTAATACTTGGTTATAAAATAGGCTTTGTGTCAGATGATTTTGCCCAATGGTAGGTGAATTTAAGTGTTCTGAGCACTAAGCTATGATGCTCAGTAGGTTAGGTGTATTAAGCACATGTTTAACTTCCAGTATTTTCAACATGTTCTGGGTTTATTGGGATGTAACCCCATCCTAGGCAGAGGAAGATTTGTCGTGAAGTATTTATATCCTATATGAAATTCTAAATAGCTCCTCAAACCTTATTTTGTGGATGATATTGCTGAAGGATACAAAGAAATATTTTAAGTAATTTCCATTACAGGTGGTATTATAGACATGACAAAAACTGGAAAATTGCAAAGTGCTAAAAGAATAACAAGTTCGGGAAATGCTGAATTAAGAAGTTCCTTGCACTGAAGGAATAATAAGTCACGGAAGGTAGAGGACCCCTTTTGGAAATAATCTGCTTGCAGGTAGAGAATTTAATTCTCAACCAGCATGAGGCAACATATTGATGAAATAGGGTTTGAAGCATTGGTGATCTTAATGACCAGAGAAAAATAACCCTTGACTCAGTCCCCCGCCCATTTGGGAGGTGAACAAAGCCAAAATGTCCATCATATTGGGTTGATGGGGCTTGCCATGACAACAGACCTAAATTCTTTCATGATTCATTCATTAGAGCTGACACATTTTTTTTTCTATTTGTGTTCTAGAAATTATAAGTGTGCAGTTAAGATATACAAAGGACCCGCTGAATCATGGCATTTATTATTATTATTACCTTTATGTGTGTTCAAACATCTTAGACTGCTTTATCCCATTAATCTTCCCAGAATTCCTGGAAAAAAATGGGCTCATGTCTATATTGCTGATATTCTACAAAGAGAGCTGGAGGGACCCAGGGGCCATCATTCATGTAGGTTCTGAGTATAGACCAGGAAAGCAACATCTGAGTTTTCTGAATGGCTCTGCTTATCCAGATCAGTGTCAGCTAATGCTGGATCAACCAAAGTCATGCTGTCACAGAAGTCAGGGTAGAGGGACTGGTCACGGTGATGTGTCAGCCAAACGTCTTGAGATGCTGATCTTTCTGTGGACTTCAGAGAGGTCCTTTAGGGTGCACTGTGACTCCCGTGACAAACAAATGTTAATCATTATTATATAATGATTTGTAGAATTAAGACTGCCTTGGTTGTTTCTTTTATTTATTTAAAAAATTTTTAAATATTTATCCATTTTTGAGAGACAGAGAAAGAGTATTGAGTGGGGGAGGAAGAGAGAGAGAGGGAGACACAGAATGTGAGGCAGGCTCCAGGCTCTGAGCTGTCAGCACAGAGCCCAAACTTGCAAACCACGAGATCCATGACCTGAAGCCGAGTCGGGTGCTTCACCAACTGAGCCACCCAGGTGCCCCAAGACTGCCTTGGTTGTTTAAATAACGGTATAAATATCGAATAGACCCTTAAGCATTGAGTAGAATGAAGTTTTGACAGGCACAATGATTGAAAGTTAATTTTTTATTTGAGCTCCAAATGGTCAGAAATGTGCAAAAATGATGAAGGGGTCATATAGGATTCTAAAGTCATTAATATTTCTTAGCAATTAGGTATTCCTTCCAGAAATATTTATTGAGAACTTTTTTCCCTCATGACCCACCATGCTGCTATTATGGTGGCTTTTGTCAAAACACTGTCTTTGTGTTCCTACTGACTACTAAATAGACCCCACTGAAAACCCGGCAGCTTGTTTGAGAGATTCATTTACTACTTCCATTTAACTGTTTTACCTACCGTTTGTGAGGCTTCTCATTCAATGGTAGAAATTAAAAGAAACTGAAAGCAAATAGTCTGAATTGAGCTTACGAACTAACTTATGTTGCACGTTTCCTACTGCATTGTAATCAATTCTTTTATTTAGGAACAATTTAAATAGAATTCATGACTGTTTACTTTTTTTTTTTAACCTTTACCATGCTTTTTCTTTGGAGAATAATTGCATATTTCATAAACTAAAATAACAAATTAACATTTAGATGTGTTAATAGAGAGAACTTTCATCCTCGGTCCATCCCAGTCAGATAATTTTGTTTCTCAGGAAAGCCAAATGAGTCTCATTGTTTTTGACCTCAGAGCCACAAAGTCTAAGGTCCATGGTTGTAACTACCTATCATGTCTAGCTCAGCACAACCACTGTCATGGTCATCCTAGTTCAATGTAATTCCCACTTATGTTCATTAAGATCTATTATAAATAAGATATCTTGTTAGATTTTTTTTTTAATGAGGGTAAAGTTGGGAAAATACGATCTATACCCTGAAGACATAGTGTCCTCCATGTTGGAGCTTACAATTTATGAGATTAGACATTCATTTAATCATTAATGTATTCATTATATATTAAAAAATGTTTAGTGTTTATTTCAAGGAGAGAGAGAGAGAGAACATGAGCAGTGAAAGGGGGGAGAGAGAGGGAGACACAGAATCTGAAGGAGGCTCCAGGCTCCAAGCTGTCAGCACCGACCCCAATGTGGGGCTTGAACTCACGAACCAAGTTTATGACCTGAGCCAAAGTTAGACACTTAATCGACTGAGCCTCCTAGGCACCCCTCATTATATATTTTTCAAATTGTGCATCTACTATGTGCCTGGGTTAAGCAGTATTTAAAAAGAATTTTTTATTTTATTTATTTATTTATTTATTTATTTATTTATTTATTTTTTGCTTTTGTCAAGCCATGATTTTTCTCTTCCCCTTATCCCTAGACATAAGCCTCAGGGAAGTGAGACATCCATACCAATTACTAAATTACAAGGTCTTTCTAGACAAAGGCCATCAGAGAGCTTGAATGTGTCGTGACATTACTGAGAAGGAAATGATAACCTCTAGCAGGAGAAGGAAGGAAAAAAAATCTGTGAACCTGGTAGTATTTGAGTTCAGGCTGGGAAGATGAATAGAGAGGGTATTAAAAGCAAAAGTAGAAAAAAAATAAAACATAAAATAAAAGCAGAAGTAGAGTTAGGAGAGGCCAGTTGTGGAGAATGGGGAGAGTGAGGCCTCTGTAGGGAAGAGGGACAGAAATAGACGAAAGGCAGGTGTAATTTATTCAAAGTCTCATTGTCTTGACAAAACTTGACCTCTGTTCCCTAGGAAGAGACTAAATGGCAAGATCAGTGTTTCTTTCCCTGGGACATTAGATTGGTCTTTCCCGCCCCTTCTCTTTCTCACTTCTGATCCTCTTTTCTCCTTTCCCTGCCTTCAGTTCACTTCCATTAAAACGCAGTTAAGATTGTGATTGCATTGTGATTCTACAATGCGGGCGCCGTGGCCTGGCTATCCTTTGAACCCACTTTGTTGCAGAGGTGATATGATTAAAGTAGTAACTATCACAGCATCTAACCATCCTACCCTTTGCTGTCAAAAGCAATTAATGTGGATTACATAGATTTGAAAGAAGAATTTCTTTCATTTCAAACCTTGGAGCATCTCCAGAGAGGATTAGGTAGGAAAATGAATGGTGTCATTTGCATAATTTAAGGAACTATGAATAATAATTTGTATTTGGACAAGCTTGCTCAGACTCTTCCCAATACGTTGGGGTCATATGGCTTATCAGCTAAGCGCAATCAGGAAGTAAGAATTCCATATGATACAGTAGTCATAGGAACAACACATCCCATCGTTGTGTTGTCTGTGCTTTGATGCAAAACAGAAAAAAAAGTCAAGCGACCAATTTTAGATTTAGTCTATACGGCTGCCTGACGGATTGAAAATGTATACTCTTTCTGGTTCAAGGGATATACGTAAAACTTAGACACTACTCTTGCTAGAGATAGGCACTGGAGATAAATTGAGAGGATCAGGTGTAATGTAAGACCTTAGAGATTTGAATGAGAAAAAGGAAAGGACTTTGTTCAAGTCACTATCATTTCTTAGCAGGCTAAGAAGCAATATTCAGCCAGAAGCTGGGAATAGATCAGTGCACCCCAACAAAAGCCCTGTCTACTCAAACATAATGGTCTTTTGGAGCCAAGAGAGAACAATGAGCTGTTAGTAGTAAATCCAGTTGACTTAACTATCACCTTTTCTAGGGAAGATATTCACAATTGCCTTTCACAATTTTCACCAATCATCAGTGCCAATGACGGCATCACTTCTGTGATATTGGACTTCCCATCAGAATGAACTACATATTTGCACCCGAGTCTAAGTGATTCTAGACTTAACTGCTTGTAAATAAGCTTCCAGGGCTGAGGAGCCCTCATTGTCTGATGTCTGAGTGCTATTTGGAAACAAAAGACAAAGCTTTCCTCAATTCATTGCATAGTTTTGCTTTGTAGCCTATCCAGGTTCCCAGGGTTGGAGTGGTGATATGTAGATGGCATTAGCAAGAGACAGCCTGTCACAGGTGACAGGAGCTATGGTGTGGAAGTAAAAGCTCCCCATGCTGGCCCCAATCTGAAATCAGGAATGAGAGTTGAGAGAGTTCAATGAAAGAGACGTGCCCAGGCTGTCGTCAGCCTCATTTATCAACACGGTGGTTCACACTGACAGATTCATAGGAGTCTCAGATAAGAAAATATATTAATTTTCTTTTCATCAAATGAAACAAAAAGGAAAGAAGAAGTGAGTGAGCCTTCTCAGGGAATCTTAATTTGGTTGGACCCACTGATTGATGGTTGGATATTGATCAATGCTAAGTGTGCCAATACACAACGCAGTCCCCTTCTTAATAGCTTGCAATCTAGTTGGGAAGATAAGATTTATCTCTGAATTAGCAAACAAATTTTTAAAGTATATATGTGTCTATGCCTGCTATACGGACATGCACATATCTATGTAATGGATGTAATCTTTTGAGTTTAACCATAACAATATTGGCTAGAGCAATCTTATTAAGTAGACCAAGTCTTTTCATGGGACGGACTCACGTATTTTTCATCTTTAATGTTTCTGGCAGTAGGGTAGTAACATTCAGCTCTGGTTCCAGCTCTCAGACCCTCACACCCAGGTTTCTACTGCACTCCTCGCCCTCTCAAACCTTTCCATTTTGCCTTTTGGAGATTTCCTCTTATGGTTAACAAACTTCTTTACATTATCTTCTCTTACAAGTACATTCGTTTACTTTGTTGTCTTTATGGAATCCTGTTCTCCTCAGAGGTCAGATTTCTGGGTGGCCCACTTAAGCATAGAGGTTTATTTTTCTAAGACCCAAATATGTCAGGGCCAGAAGGTGACCCGCTTAGAGATTTCCCATGCTGATTCCACACTATTATGTCTCCAGTCTCCTGGGAGCACCTTTGGCCCCCTGAGATCCAGTCTGTCCCCATCCCCACATTGTTGCTGTCATCTAATGACCTCCTCTTTAGTCCCCTAAATCAGTTATTCCTCGAAAACTCACAGCCTTTCTCCCACTGCTTGTTGTCACCTTAGTGGGTATGGCTATGACCTAGTTGACAGCCTTGCCTGTCTTCATTTCTTGACCTCATTTCACTTCTGTGACCAATCTTCATGGGTTCACTCTGGACCTTTATATCAGCTCAAGCCATTCAACCTCTTAAATCTGCAATGCCAATCTTCTATTTGCTGACCATACTCATGGGTTCTCCTGCCATCCTGGTTGTTTTCTTCTGATTCTTTTTTCCCCCCCTTTGTTCACATGCCTGCTATAGACAATGGAGTTTTCCTCCTTTAAGCTCAACTCCATTTTAAAGTACTATTAAGATCAGATTTGGTGTGGTTGCAAATGCTGTATGTGAGTATGGTCTGTACATTTCACTTCCCAAGTCTTTGCTTCTTTGTCTTGAACATCTCTAATGGACTTTTGTAAGTCCTGTAACTCTGTGGCTATCACTATCCATCACCCGCCAGAAACAATGTCTTGGCATTACTTCATAAAGAGCTATAGGCATATTATTACTTGTGCTTTTGACTTCTGTGAAAAAGTGATGAAATGTCATTGACTTTGAACAGGGTGTTTATTTGTATGGGTTTCATTAGAATGGGCTTCAATAATTTTCAGAAATCCAGAAGTGGGAATCCATGTGCTAAGGAGTCATGAATTGTTTGGCAAAAAAATAAATAAATTAAAACACACACACACACACACACAAAGAAACAAACAAAAATCAAATGAGAGTTCTAAAAGTCTGGATAGGACACAACAAGAAAAGATAGAGCCCTAAGTCTCCAGGAAATGGTTTAAGGATGCAGCCTCAAAATGATTTTTTAAATATTTCTTTCCAGCAGAGCCCTTTTATCTGACCTCATTAAAATGGTTCAGCATTGTTTATTCAACATACCATTTAATCAAAAGTCTCTGCTAGATTTTTCCCAAGGTTCATTTGTGATCCATATGAGCAAACATTGTGGAGGGTTATAATGAAGAGAAATGTAGGAGAATTATAGAAGCTTTCTTTTCTTTTTTGAACAGTAAATATTTTTAGTAATCCATTTCCATTTCATAAAATTGGCTTATATTTGAATCATGTATTACTTTGCTTTAGATAAAAATCACCGCACGTGTCTGAAAATCAAAAAAGATTGGAAGGAGACTCAAAGAATTATATTTCTTAATATTGCTGTTTCCTTCTCATGTATAAACACAGGAAAGAATAAGCAAAAATCCCGTTCCTCAAAGCGGGTTTTATCATTTGGTAAGAAAATAGTTAATAGTTCTGCATCTTCCAGACAGGGTTTTAATATGATCTTATTTATCGTAGATTCGATAAATGTGGGGAAGATCAAGTAGAGCCATTCAAATAGAATGTTTTCATTTTGTAGACGAGAAAACCGAGGCCCAGAGAGGTTAAAATAATAAGTACTTTAAAATTGTTCATCATCATTTTAGTGCGGGCTTTGTTTCACTGATGTCTCCTCTCCTAGATATGCATTATCTCAATGTTAAGAAAAATATTTATAGCCAGGATTATCATGACTACGCTTAGAGATATATCACAATTATGTCAGGCAGTACAAGCAGAATTCTCATTAGCCTGATGTTAATCATTCATGTAGTTTGGCTTCAAGAATTACTGGGCAATGAACAAGGGGGAAAGATTCAAGAGCTGATTTCCACTTGTCTTTGTTCGGACATAGTGAACGAAAGAATTGAGCCTCCCAGTGTCTCCCACCCCATGTGCTCTCTTGGAACCTTGTCACTCCCCCATTAAGAGGTGAACCCCCATTTCCCCTTGAATCCGGGTGGACAGTTTCAGGCAATACAGTACGGTAGCAGTGATGCTTGTTAGCAGCCCAAAAGTAATGAGGAGACCAAAACTAGCCCACATGGACGGGCCATACAGAGAGGTCCTGGAACTTCAGCCCCCAGCTCCTCCATCCCCATGCCCTTCCAAACGCAGCTACTGATTGGCTGCAACAGGAGAGAGCCCAGGTCAGAACATCCAGCCATGAGCTTCGGAATCCCTGCTCCATAGAAACGGAGAAACAATATGGTTGTGCTTGTTTTAAGGCACTAAGTTTTAGGGTGACTTATTATGCAACAGTAGCAATTGAAACAGAAATTGTTTCTCATGAGCCTATTTCCTTACCAGTCAGAAGACCCACTTGGAAGGTGGAGAGGGGAAAGTCTATTTTATACTTGGAAAAGGTTGATGTGAGGCATCAGGCCCTGGGGCGGCTCACGTACATTGCTGTTCATCTGTTGACTCACGTTGTTGGCATGGAGAGGCACCTAGAGTTCCCACTACTCCCACTCTCGTGAAATCTCCTCTTTCAGATTTCCTAAGTCCCTCACAGAGCATTTCTGCAACTCCAGGGCAAAGGGTGCCAGCCTCTCCTGCATGTCAGCCTCACAATCCAGGTTTTGGTGCTGAGAGAAAGATCAGTTCATTCTTACGGGTTTCTGCTTTCCTTCTGAATTCTGGTTCATCTTCACTAGCTCCAGTTCATCTGGGCACTTAACCATATTCATCTTTCCTTCCGAATTGCTGGTCTGGTTGACCTATGTTAACTTAGACTCAATTATAAATTGAGCTTCCATAGAGCTTAAGGACTAATCCCTACAATAATTGCTTATTCTGCATCACTCATGGTGGCTTTGCTTCTGTGATTAAATCCTGAGTGATGCCATGGGTGTTCATGTGGAAGGGGATGTGCTTAATGCATTGGGTTCTGTCCTTTCCTTGGAGGCTGGTCAGTGGGCTCCGGTAACCTGAGCAGTCTTGATTTAGTCATCGTTAGGGTTTTTCTACATTTCCTAGAAAAACCACTTGTGGGAATCTGTGCAGTCTCCGGCAACTCCAGGAATTCAAGTGCCTAAAATCAGGATGGAGAGGTTGGAGGTGAGCCAGGAAGTGCTCATGCAGACATACATGTGAATTTTGCAAATACCTAAGGAGTAGAATCCAACATGGGCGAGATGCATTCTTGGAAAGAACGTATATTCATAGTTTCACGAAAGTAGCTGAGGACGCTAAGTCCATCTGCTTTTTTTTTTTTCAAGAAGTCTGAAATCATGAATGTATTTCTCCCATCCCTCTCTCATTCCATTTAGTCAATCTTTAATGATTATTATTATGTTTAAGACAATTCAAATCCCTGTTCATATTTGAAGTATCAGAAAAAGTTTTTGCAGATGAATGGAATTAGTATTGCCTATTAGTAAATAAACTGATTTTGTAAAACATTGTCAGAATTACTGATTCAATAGTCATTAATTAGAAACATAGTAATAACTATCTGCATTATTAATCTGCGGTTTGTGTTTAGTAAGGAAGAGAGCTAGAGGGGTAGAGAGATTGTCCATATGGTATCAAGTGTTTTTCATAAATTGTGAAATTTCCGGAACATTTTTACCGTTTTTATGGGATGGGGAAAAAAAAACAATGTTAGATGTTTTGCTCTGATAATCAGATTACTGTCTGGACTATTCGTTGGAGATGATGGTTTCCAGAGGGAAGTTTCTTAGGCTGTATGTGCCGCCATGGGGATGAGAGAGCCCATTAAACAGAACCTCGTGTTCCCTATCTTATTTTTGAAACAAGGAAATAAAGCAAGGCATAAAACAGAATCATCAGTTCATTATCAGTAATGACTAAGTCAGAAGGCACAGTTTAATATGCGCGTCAAATCAGCCTGCAACGCTAACACCCACAGCAGAAAGGTTTACCTACGGAGGCATGGGCAGTCCCCAAGTCTCGCAAGCCCCTCATATGATGAAGACCACATGGAACCCTGGAAGAGCCTTGCTTTCTGTGGGTTGGCATGTTCTCAGGAGGAAAAGGAAAGGAGCATGGCTGCCCAGAGAATGCTCTCTACCTCTGCTAAGTGGATAAAGGGATTGGCAGGAGGCCGGGGCTATGGTGCTGAGTTCCCTTCATAAAGAAGTGCAAGGAATAGGAAAGAAGTACCCATACATCTTGTGACCTACATCCCATTTTGCAAGCCTCAGGGACAGCAGTGGCAGAAATAGCAACACTCCTCCCCTCCCCTCCCCTCCCCTC
>PJEM01007609.1:21824-37357 GCA_004023845.1 Helogale parvula | reverse complement strand
TACCTCCCTCTGTCCTGGGTCATGTTGACACAGCTCTGATTTTTTCCCCAGAAGTTCATCCTGCCATATGCTTAAAGGAAGATGACTTCTTTTTCCAGTCCCAGGGCTGGATAGGGATTTGTTTAATCAAATCATAATTCCATTTCTCCTTCTACCAACTGATTTAAACACGGACCAATGATTCATTCATGAGCAGTAGGGGAAAAGATTCTAAGAGCCTCTGGGGTACATTTTCCAAACTAATAAGAAGAGGAGGTGTATAGGTTTGCTCTAACACTGCTGATGTCCGGAGCTGCGGCAGCCACCTTGTAACCATGAGAAGGCAATACTGTTACCAGGGCAGTAAACAGAAAATGCTAGAACAGTAAAAGAACCTGATGCTGGTTGGCATCTTTGATCAAAGCGGTGCTTCAGGAAAGCAAATTGGTGGGTGGCATGCATTGCATTTGGATGGGAGCAGGGTGAAACTGAAGGCAGATAAACTAGGTAAGTGGCTACTGCAATGGTCTTGGTGATATGATTTCAAGTAAACCTGTGACAAGAAGGGACATAATTAAGAAGCCTTCATGAGGAAACATTCTTCTAAGAAGAAATATGGAAACCAGAGCTGTGCCTGGGGCACAATTACTCCTCCCCATCCTACGACTCCTAGTGCTGGTAGCTGCTTGGAACATAGGTAATTTAAGACAAGGTTGAAAAGGAAAGACAGAGCCAATTGCTCTGATAACCAATTTACGAACACAAAGGACTTGTGAATTGAACTTTTCCTTCCTCCCGGTGGTACAATTTTAGATATTAGCTGACAGTCTAAAAGTAGGCAATTACAGCAGGTGTTTTTTTAAGTTTTTACTTAAATTCCATTTAGTAAAGTAGGTGCTTTAGATCAACTATGATTCATGGAATGCTAATGCTGTGAGTTATTAATAGACCTTATATAAATCAAAAGGGAGGGAAGAGACGTTCTGTGTCAAACTGAAGTCAGAACTTTGGGTTAGAGTCCATATTGCAAGACTTCTCAGTGCCTTTAGTATTATAGTATAGAATGTGACTCTCTAAGATAGGGTTGCAGTCAACAGCATTTGCAAAACTTACAAAACCTATGACCCGTGAATTGCCAAGACTTTATCACAGAGCATCTCACAGGATTGCATTCTGTGGGACACACTTCGGGCTATGCTGCCTTAAACAATGATTTCACCTGAGGCTTCATTTCTTTTTCCTCTGGTACATTACACCTTAGCTATTCAGTGTCCTCAGTGTAAAGGGCCTATTACAGATGGGATTGCCAATTCCCTGGTGACCCGTGGGCCTCTGTGCGGCGATATTGACATTCCCATTTAAAACACTGAGGCAAGAAGAGATGAGGCATACGCCTGTGAATAGAGCTGTTCCCAGGAGACAAGAAGGAGGAAAGAAAATCTATGCGCCTGCCTCAGATCAGGTGATGGGCCAGATATCCAGGGAGCCTATTGGGCTTTCACAGCCCACGTTTGGAGCGGAAGCCACCACATAAAAAGCAGTGGCTGCAGACGCCTCTGAGGAGGGAATTTTCAGGTGAGAAATTACAACCGCTCTTCCCCCCGGGAGAGAGTTTTTCTAGACTCATCTTTCTGGACATGGGTTATTCTTTATCACAGGCCCCCAGGCAGTGGTGGGGTCTGCCTTCCACAAGTGTGTGTTCCCCAGACTTCCACAGCACCCCTCCCAGGGGCTCTCCTGCTTACACAGCAAGTGGTATGGTGTAGAAGTATGGGACGCACACGGATACCAGGGTTCAGATCCCAACTCTGAACTTTGAGGGTTTTGCGCTCGAGAAGTGATCTTTCGATGTTTGGTCCTCGATTTTCTCTTCTGTAAAACGGGGATACTTCATAAAACCTACCTTAACATCCTCTTCAGAGGCTTCTCCCAACCCAGTGCTAGGCAAAATAATAGCAATAGTAATAATAACAGTAGCTTAATATATGTAATAAAGTACAGAGAAGTAAAGAAAGAAATTACTAAATTCCTTTTGGAACACTGCCACACATTTTATTATTTACTTATTAAGTTCATTTATTTATTTTGAGAGAGTGCGTGCACAAGTGGGGGAGGGGCCGAGGGAGAGGGTAAGGGAGGATCCCAAGCAGAGCCCCACGTGGGGCTTAGATCACACGACCCCAGGACCCTGACCTGAGCCGAAAAAGAGAGTAGGATGCTTAATGGGCTGAGCCACCCAAGTAGCCCATTTACTGATTTGTTTTTCAATGTTTATTTTTTCTGAGAGAGAGTGAGAGAGACAGAGACAGAGAGCATACGAGTGTGGAAGGAGGAGGGGAAGAGAGAGAGGAGAGAGAATCCCAAGCAGACTACCCCTTGTCAGCTCAGAGCCCCATGCAGGGCTTGATATCGCAAACTGTGAGATTATTGTCTGAACAGAAATCAGCAGTTGGACATTTAATTGCCTAAGCCACCCTGGCATCCTGCCACAGACATTCAGCGCATTTTTAAAATGTTTGTTTATTTTTGAGAGAGAGAGAGAGAGCGAGCGAGAGAGCACGCGTGCGCGAGCGCACACTAGGGTGAGCATGAGCAGGGGAGGAGTGGACAGGGAGGGAGACACAGAATCTGAAGCAGGTTTCAGGCTCTGAGCTGTCAGCACAGAGTCCAATACGGGTCTTGAACTCAGAACCATGAGACCATAACCTGAGCTGAAGTCAGATGCTTAACTGACTGAGCCCCCCAGATGCCCCAGGAGACAGTGTTTTTAGGCAGAAGCTGTGGTACATGCAGATACATAGAGATGGGAAGGATTGCAGAGAGGGTACAGATCTGGCTTTTGGGTTCAAGGTCTGTGGTGTCCGGATATGGAAAGCAGTGTATATCACGTTATGGCGCTTTCCTTACACCTGTGGAGACTCACTGGGGGCCTTCTTAATTGAGGAGGGGTATGTGTGATGCACTGCATGCTAGAAAGTTCACTCCGGCAGGAGCGCCAGCATTTGACATGCGTCCTCCATCTTTACGGAGCTTGCTGTCTAATTTAAAGATAAATGAAGTCGTTGATCCAATGGTATTTACCACTCAAGTGCCGTGATTGACAAAATAAGAAATGATCAATCGGTTTGTGCGTGGTAATGACAATGAATTTAAACAGCCTCCACATGCTGATGGATTCTGCCTCGGGCTTCGAAAATTGAATATACAGTCCTTTTGAATAAGATAATGTGACTTTAATTTTTACAGCTTAGTAAACTTTCAGGAAAACAACTGTTGTCCTCTTTGCCTTGTAAGGAATGGCCTCTAGGTGACATTAGATGAATAAAAAACCATGGCTCAGCCTCCCTCACTCCTTAAAGGAACATATTTTAACCCAGGGACCCTTTCCATGTGAAAATTCTGTTGGTGGGAAATGAACTTCTGAATTCAGACACTGTACCCAGATTTCTTACCATGACATTGCATACACCTTCATCCTCTGATGCCACAGTCTTCAAATAGTATCTACTCCTGATTCTTCTATGAAAATGCTGTTCCCGCCTTGTCCCCAGAGATGGAAGATCATTCCTGTCCCCCAAACTGGCTCAGGCCACTTCCCACTCAAGGGGTCCCCCCGATTCTTCTCAGTCTGTCTTGGGTTGTGCTTTTTCTTCAGAGCGCATCTCCTATGCCACAACCTTTCATTGTCTCGGCATGCCCTCTTCTTCTTTTGACTGTATCGTCTGTATCACCTGGTTGGAATTGAATCTAAGATGTATTCCAAAGATGTGCCTCTCTTTGCGTCCATGTTGTGTTAGAGCCGGGGCTGGGGGTGTCTGGAAGTGGGATGACGCCTACATGTCATGGGCCAGTGAAGGAGAAGCACCTGGGAATGGGTGGGAACAGGGTCTCACACCTGCCCTGGCTGGAGGACTGGCCTTTGAGGCAGGTGCCGTCTGGTCCACTGAGCTTAAAAGCACAGTGGGAGAAAAGGGACATTGTGAAGAGTCAGGCTCCTATTAGGGTCCTTGGAAATTTCATGAGTCTCTCTCAGCCTTGGTTTTCTCATCTGTAATCCAGGGAAAAATAGATTTAAAAACCTAACAAACAAACAAGACCCACACCGCATGGGGTTATTGTGGAAATTAAATCAGTGAATTTACACAAAGCCCTTAACCCTGGGGTTGATGCATAATAAGCATCTAATATGTGATAGCTGCTATTATTATTGTCATGGGCAACAGAGAAGAGGTTACCGAAAAGTGCTCCTGGAACTTGGAAATAAATTACCGTCTGTGAGGGGAACTAGGAGAAATCAACACATAAAAAATGAGATGAAGCATCCGTTGAATTAAGCTCTCTGAAAATGTCTGCACGTCTGCACGTCTGTGTGGCTATGGAAATTGGGGGGCACCCGGGTCCAATCAGGCAGGCTGAGGTATAACCCGTGCAGAGGGCCAGCTGGGAAGCCATCACGGCAAAGAAACTGGGGCTCTCATCAGGTACGCTAGCATCATGGAAGGAAGGATGTGATGTCTCAAGAGAATGGACAGACTCCAGGAAAAGAAAGGGCCAAAGATCAACGGTTTACTATTTTTTAAAAAGATTTTTTTAATGTTTGTTTATTTTTGGGAGAGAGACAGAGTGTTAGTGGTGGATGGCAGAGAGAGTGATGCACAGAATTGAAAGCAGGGTTTAACCTCTCAGCTGTCAGCACAGAGCCCAATGCAGGGCTTGAACTCATGGATCGTAAGATCATGACCTGAGCCGAAGTTGGAGGCTTAACTGATTGAGCCACCCAGGCGCCCCAAGGATTTGCTATTTTTCATTCACCATTGCAAGAGAGGAGGGAGATGAGAGACAGAGGCAGGAAAAGAGGAGGGAAGAGAGAGAGGAGAGAGACACAGTGGAACAGAGAGAGACAGAAAGGGAAAAGGAGAAGTTGAATCCAGAATACAGGAATACTCAGGACACTCTAGGAAGGGATCTAAATGATCCAATTGCATGTTGTTTACCTTTCTTCCAAGCAAACTTGTCATTGCAATTTTAACTTTTAAGATTAAGGGAGGGGTGCCTGGGTGGTTCAGTCGGTTTAGTGTCCAACTTCAGCTCAGGTCATGATCTCAGGGTTCGTGAGTTCGAGCCCTGGATCAGGCTCTGTGCTGACAGCTTAGAGCCTATAGCCTGCTTCAGATTCTGTGTCTCCCTCTCTCTCTGCCCTTCCCCCATTCATGCTCTGTCTTTGTGTCAAAAATAAACATTAAAACAAGAAAAAAGATTCAACACCTGGTTGGATCTTAGTGATGGGGCTTAGCAGTTAGATCTCAGCAGTTGGAATTCCTTCCAGAAAGCCTGTTCCAGTCCACACTTACCCTGGAATTGGGTGGGTAAAGTCCACAGAAGACATCTATCCATACGCACAGTTAGTGGTGGCTTGTTGTGCTCAATTCAATTTGAGTCTGTTTCATTCAATGCACATCCATTCCCAGGCTCCTGTGTGTAGGTCACTGGATTCTTTGAGTGGTGAGTAGGGTGATACATTTGCATTTTTGGAATTTCCAATCCAGAAGCTCTGTAAAGCTTGCACACGAATCCTCAAATAACTGAAGCCACAGGAGATGAGCATACTGCCTGATAATGCAGAAAACAAGGACCAAATCTGCAGAGGGGGTGACCTTCTGAGGGGTCAACATGGAGGGAATGGCATTGGGACTGGCCCCAGACAGTGTGGGGATTTCAACAGACCATGGAGTGTAGAGGGCATTATGGATAAAAGCAACCTGGTCAACAATATAGATGTGTTTTTAAAGGAAATGTGGATGCAACAAGGAGACAAATTAGTTCAGGCTGATCTAATGCATCCCATGGACAGAGTGGCTTATAAACAAACAAACAAAAAAATGTGTTTCTCGTAGTTGTGGACGCTGGAAGTCTGGGCTCAAGATGCCAGCGTGGTTAGGTTCCAGTGACGACCTTCTTCTGATGTTCACACTGCTGAGTCCTCCCTGTGTTCTCACCTGGTAGAAAGGGAGCCAGGGAGCTCCCTAGGGTTCTTTGATAAGGGCACCAATTCTCTGTACAAGGTCCCCACCCTCATGACCTAATCGCCTCCCAAAGACCCCAATCCCTAAAACTTTCACACTGGGAGGTTAGAATTTTAACATAAGAATTTAGAGGTGAGACACCGGGCTTCCGTTCTTTGAACTAGCCATGTGGATGTTGGAGAAAGAGTTACCAATAAAACCCCTGTGGTTTTGAACGCTGTTTCCAGGGACCGATAAAGTGGGCTTCATGCAACAGGGGCTGAGTGAAGGCTCACAATTATATTGCTGCTTTTCATGTTTGAGACACAGATCAGCCCTCCTGACTCCTGACCCCTAGTCCATTTGAACATGCCATGTTAAATGGACTAGAGATTCTCAGATCCATGGCTGGCACATGTCCTGGGCCTGGTGCGACTTCTAGAAAGGACTGTGATACCTGGAGCCGAGCTTGGGGCCACTTGAGGAAAAGTAGGAACAACTCTTATTTGACTTAAGGCTTTCAAAGTACTCGTTGCCTCGATTTTTTGTCAGTCCATGTAATTTAGACCCATGTGATAGATATTCTTTTGTCTTTGTTGGCAGTTGTGCCGTAATAAAGAATATATTTGGCATTTGGTATCTAGCTCTTAAAACTTGGAGTTTTCAGAATGATAGGTGTCTTTGGTATGTCAGTGAGATGGCTCGAGGCTGGGGCTTCTAGATAGCTTCAGAATGGAGCTGGTCACTAGAAAGACCAAGCTGGGATGAGAGAGTTGGAGTTTTTAGCCCAGGTCCTGACCTCTGGAGGAGTGGGAGGCTGGTGATTGACTTCAGTCACCAATGGCCAGTGATTCAATCAATCGTGCCTGTATCATGGAACTCCATGAAAAGACACTATTTGGAGATCTGGGTTGGCAAGCACATTGCGGTGCTGGGAAGGTAACATGTGCACATTGAGGGGTCATGGACGCCCTGGGCTGCGTTCCCTCCACAAACCTTGTTCTATGCATCTCTCCCATTTGGCTTCTCCTGAGTTGTATCTTTTATAATCGGCCATAAGTAAAAGTGTTTTCCTGAGTTCTCTGAATTGTTCTAGTGAATTATCGAACCTAAGGAGTGGGTAGTAGAAACCTCGGATTTATCGCTGTTTTCATCAGAAATCCAGGTTTACCCCAGCACTTGGAACTCATGTCTGAAGTAGAGACTGAGCCCTTAACTTGTGAAGTCTGCATTAACACCACAGAGATAGTGTCAGAATGGATTGGAGCAGTCGGACACTTATTTGGTGTCAGAAGTGATGTTAGAAGAAAGAAAACACAATAAAAAATTTAGAGAAAATAAAGGCTCAGAGAGGTTAAGTAATCTATCTGAGTCACATGGCTTGCATACAAAAGAATTAGAAGATTCCAGAACCTCTCACTTCACCATGGTATAAGGATATCAAGCTGAGGCTTGACATTCTGTTCTGTGGGACTTTCTGGAAATCAAGACAGAAACAAGAATGGAGAGGAGTTGCACCATCTCAAGAAATAGCAGAGAATAGTGTTCAAGAGCTTGAGCTCTGGACTCAGTAGAGGGAGTTCCTTCTGTCGAGTTTAATGATCTGTAGCGTTGCTCCTGACACGGGCTGTGGCTATCGGACATACAGAGGCCTCCAGAGAAGAGGGAAGCAAGGAGGTCAGAACCAGAGGAACCCAGAACCAGGCAGAAGGGATATAATCATCATTCCATGTGTCAGTTTTCAGAGTTGGTAGAAAACTCCAGCCCAAGGAGACAGGAGTGAACATGGGAGAATGGAGGCCAATGTGGTGGGGAGAGAGTGGACAGGGGCTGAAGGGGATACTCTCCAGTCTCGAAGTAGGGGGTCTACAATAACCTGTAGGGATTTATGGACACAACAGAGCAGACTGTAGGTCAGGGTGGGGCCCTCCTAGATCAAGCATAAAACCAAGTGCTGATAGGCAAAGGAAGGCAATGATTTAGTCACCCAGGCCGGCCACACACACATTAGGCAACAACTGTGGCACCGGGCACGCAGAGCTGGAGCTCGGCCCTGACGCTTTGCACACCAGATAATCCCACCTGCAGGGGCTCCTGGGCCACCCTTGCTCGAGCGCCAGGCCCTTGGGACCCTAGCTCTTCATTGCTTAGGGAGACAGGAATGACATAACACCCAGTCCCAAATTATTACACGTCTTAAAAAATATTTAGGGGCGCCTGGGTGGCTCAGTTGGTTGAGCGTCCAGCTTCAGCTCAGATCATGATCTCACAGTTTGTGGGTTCGAGCCCCGTGGTAGGCTCTGTGCTGACATCTAGCTCGGAGCCTGAGGCCTGTCTTCAGATTCCATGTCTCCCTCTCTCTCAGACCCTTCCCTGCTCATGCTGTCTCTCTCCCTCTCTAAAGTAAATAAAACATTAAAAAAATTTTTTTAAATATTTAATACACCTTTAATTCTGGCAGGGAGAGCTGATTTCAGCCAGGTGTGTTTAAAAGGGAGTTTTCACAGGTTTTGAACAAACGGCCCTTCTCCACACACACAAAGAAAGTGGGTAATGAAAAGAAAGCAAGAACTAACCTGGAGATCAGTCAAACAATTGGGTTTTTTGGAAAACAGGAAGCTGCTTGGGGGACACATTACATCGTAAATTTCCCAAATCAGCATTTGTCTGAGATCCAATGATTTCCCTCTTGGTGCAAGTCCCTACTGCAGGGTCAGGGGAGAAGCACTTCTTGGCAGCTAGGGTGCTCTGGTGTGGTTTACAGGCAGATATATTTTTTAAAGTTATTTATTTATTTTGAGAGAGAGAGCGAGTGGAAAAGGGGCAGAGAGAGAGAGGGAGAGAGAGAATCCCAGGCAGGCTCCACATTGCCAACACAGAGCCTGAACTCACCAGCTGTGACATCATGACCTGAGCCAAAACCAAGAGTTGGATGCTAAACCGAGTGAGATACGCAGGTGCCCCAGCCGATATTTTATAATTAGAATAAACATTTGAAAGTTTCCTATCCTGGAGGGCTTGAGGATTAAGGGCTTCTCTCCAGAAAGGTTTAAAAATCCTACTTCTAAAAACAGGAAGATGACCCCTTTCCCCTCTGCAACTATCATGGGTCAGTGATCAGCCTTGGCTCTCTGCAATGGGGGAGGGACCACCGCTGGTAGGCACGGGGCTAAGTGAGGGGTAATCCCTACTCTAAGCAGGATCTCAATCCCTTTGAGCCAACAAAACGTGCTCTAAGAGGGGACAGAAATGGTGCAAGGTGATGAACGATACATCCCTCTGTCAGCTGGTGTTGAGTCAGAGTAATGAAAACCACATGAGTTATTTTAACATTCAGAACTTAATACAGGGACCTAGTGAGGCAGATCTTGAGGGGCAAGAGGCAAAAGTGGTCACTGAGGTAATGTAGAAATGCAAACTTCAGGATGCAAGACCACCCCTGGGGCTCGGGAAACCAGAGCAAGAGGTGTAGGGGCTGTCAGAACTCCGGGGCTTGGGGAGCCTGAGTGGCTCAGTCGGTTAAGCATCTGAACTCAGCTCAGGTCTCACAGTTCGTGAGTTCAAGCCCTACATCGGGCTCCGTGCTGATAGCTCAGAGCTTGGAGCCTGCTTTGGATTCTGTGTCTCCCTCTCTCTCTGCCCCTCCTCCACTCACAATCTGTTTATCTCTGTCTCTCAAAAATGAATAAACATTTTAAAAATTAAATAAAAAAAAGAGAACCCCAGAGCTGGAAGAGGGGCTGCGGGGTAGCTCTCTGAGGAGACAAGTGGCCCAGAGGACACAGGTGCTGGGTAAGTCAGAGCAGGGCCTGATAGGAGGGGGAGAGACCTCTGAGGAGCAGACAGACACCCAGATGTGTCCTGGGAGTGGGCATGTGGGTGTATGGGAGGCAGGTGGGCTACTGAAAACCCAGGCACCTGCTCACACGAGAGGGCGCAGCCAGGACCAGCTGGAACTTGGGAGGGACTGGAAGAGGGTCAGAAGAAACCACGTCCGGCCTCCCAGTCTGCCTCTGGCATCTCTGCTGGCCAGCGTCAGCAGGGAGCCACTGGCGAAGCAGACCTGGGTGTCTGAGTCCAGCCCCAGCTGCCCACAGCACAGCGATGAAGGGTGAGACAAGAGAGTAGCTCAGTATCCCAGATGTTACCTTGTAAGAGGCAGAAAGAGAGTCTCCTTAGGAATTTTCGGGTGTGATTAGATGCCTCTGGGCCCATGGTCAGGCAAGACTCCACGGACAATGTCTGTATTACCTTAGGAAGGTTCCAGTGAGGACCAGTCGGTGACAGTCATTTATTCATTCGATACTTAAGTTGATGCCTGCTAGGTGCCGCGTGCCGTGTTAAACACTGGAAATACAAGGATGGATATGACAAGCTAGCTGCCTATCTTCATAGACCTTCCATCAGGGGAAAGAAAAAATTAAGGCACAGCAACAAAAACTGATGTATTAGTAAGTCTGTACTGGAAATTAAACAGGGTGATGTGATCAAGAGATACCAGAAGAGGTTGAGTGCACTTCAGATTAGGCCATCAGGAAGGTGGCCTTTAAGAGGGGACAGTTGGATATCAGTGGGAGTGGTAAGCCAGAACTAAATATGCAAACAACTGAGGTGGGGGAGAGCCATGTGAGCAGCCTGAATAGCAAGTGCAAAGTCCCTGAGGCAGCAATGTGTCCACTGTGTTTGAGGAGCAGGTTTCCTAGGGTTTAGGGAGCAAGGGGAAGAGTGGTCAGGCATGAAGGAAACGGCCAGGCACAGACCTGTAGGGTTGAAGTCCACCTGTTAGTGTTATGTGGAAATTGCATTGCAAGACAAGACAGACTCAGGTAACCAGCTGTTCAGGCAAGACATTATGATGTTTAGGCTTCAGGTGGTTAGCGGTGGAGATGGCGAGAAGTGACTACTTCTGTAATATATTCTCGAGGTATCATCACTGGAATTTGCTTGTGGATTGGATGCCAGGGGTGAGGGAAAGAGGAATTTGGGGGTCTGAGCCATTACAGATAAGTAATGGCCCCACTTACCGGTTTGGGGCATGTTTGGGGAGGCAGCTTTTAGGACATCCAGGGAGATGTAGGAAAGACTGTGTGACCGATGAGCGACACTCATGGCACAGGGAGCCCTGAAAATGGGATCACGGCAGGACCATGGTGGAAAGATCTGCTAAGAAATATGGAGTCAGAGATAAATGGAATGAACGTACTTTGGGGACAGCGATCTTCAGTCTAATAAATTAGGGGCAGAGGGAACATGGCATTGGCTGGGGCGGACACAGACACACAAAGGTGTTAGGCGAGAGGAGCTTGGCATTGGTTCACACCCTCAGCTGAAGCGGATGCAGGTCTAGGTGATGGGTGCACTTTTTAAAAAAGATACATTTATTTTTGGGAGCGTGCAAGCTGGGGAGGGGCAGGGAGAGGGGGACAGAGGATCTGAAGCAGGCTGTGCACTGACAGCAGCAAGCCCAGGATGGGGCTCGAACTCACAACCTGTGAGATCATGGCCCAAGCTGAGGCCAGATGTCAATGAACTGAAGCACCCAGGTGCCCCTGACATGTTCCTCTTGAGGCAGAGGCGGAGAAAGTAAAGGAAGCCATAAGGGAACAGGACGTCCCCATGGGGGAAATTGACAGTCCCTACTTGGTGGTTCAGCTCAGGCTCTCACACTCCATGGCATAGAAGGAACCCAGCTTTTGTTTAGATCAGAGAAGCCCAGAAGCAGGGCCCATTCTGAACCACATCCTAGAATTAAGAGATTTCTTAGAATCCATTTACTCCGACCTCCTATGTAGACACGAGGGGGCTGGTGCGGTGGACTCAGTACCTGAGTGTGTCCTCCTTACGCCAATCCTACCATTGCATCATGAATATTGTAGAGCTCAGGCTGGTGAACTCCCATCCTAACTGTAACTGAGGAGGAAATGCAAAAGGCTCTGGAAAGAAAAATGGGACAAAGTAGGTGACACTTTCTGCAAGTGAAGCCTGATGGTCGGGCAGAGGAGTAAGGTCCAGGCAGATGCAAGGGCAGCCTTGGCAGTGGTCAGGGCATCTGGGATAAAGACTGCCTGCCCCGGGCCCTTCCTACCTACTGGGCCTGTGGCTAGGGGGCAGCCCAGAGACAGGCAGAGGGGAGGCCAGAACTCAAATCTGAAACCCATGCTGTCTGTCTTCCTTGTCATGGGGCTATTTCAAGTCACATGACGTTCTTCCCTTGTCACTAATGTATGAGCAAGTGTGAGTAGGTAGGAGCTTGGAAAGGGCGTGTGAACTGACAGATACATAGGGGAGCCTCCTTTTTGGTAGGATGCACCCACTTTAACCGTAGGTCCTACCTAAGTCCGTAACTTAGGAGAACACGGGCGGGGAAAAAATAGGAATATCTGGACTACGACTTCTATTTGAACTATAAACCAGTCAGCTCATAAACAGTGGTTTGTGCTTAAAGTCTAGGGGAGGATACATTGAGACTGAAGATCTCGAGGATTGATATCATTAATATTTGTACTGAGATGATGCGGATAAATGGGGACTGTTCCAGACAACCAGGAAATGTGCGTCTCCTATTTTTAGCTGTTTTTCCTTCTCTTTCCCTTACACCTACTTTTCATGTCAAGCACCATGGGGACATGAAAAATGTTAACTCTATTTCTACAGGCCGCCTCCTCTCCCCCCACTTGTAGGAAATTATGAAAAAGCGTATTACAGGGGAATATCTATAGATTTAAACTCCTACCTGCTAATCATAACCTTGCCAAGAGTGTTAGGTGATTGTGGACCAGTGTTGAACCATGCCTTGGGGGCACTTGTGGTCTTTGTAAAATAAAGATAGCGACTTTTTCTTGTTTTGTGATAAAGGAAATAGAGGTGATGCACTAAAAGGATCTTGAGCTTTTAAAAAAGTGAACCCCTTGTTCCATGGAAATGACTCAAGCAAATGGGGCCATTAGAGTAATGGAAGAAATTCACCTGTCTATTCTTCGTTCGTTCATTCGTTTGTTTGTCCGTTCCTTCCTTCTTCCCTTCCCTCTTGCCTTCCTTCCCTCCTCCACCCGTCTATCCATCCACCCACCATCTGTCTGTCTGTCCATCCATCCATCCACCCAACCACCATCCATCCATTCATCCATCCATCCATCCACGTTTCCCCGTGGAAGTAAAGAGTCAGGCCATGCACCAGATCATATCATGCTGACCCCATTATTACCATTCATCCTAAAATATTTTTATATGGGTAAAATCTGGCTACTTTAGACCTCAAAAACAATGGCAGCCTTTGGATTGGCACTGACATTGTTCAATTACAGTGCAGTTATTTTATACGTAATATGCACGAATATAATAAAGTCTATATAATTAAATCCATCATTGACTATGGTAAAAGTATTCTACCTGACTTTTGCAATTCATCTTCCTCTGGTCCCTTGGGGGAAAAAATCTACCATATCACACACTCAGATGGAAACCAATTCCTCCTTCCTGCTTCTTTCTTCCTTCTTCTTGTTTCCTTTTCTGTATATTGTTTAATATATTTATGCTGCTTTACAGTTTGCAGAAGATTTTTTCATATTCTAATTTATTTCATTTCACAAAAGTGTGAATTTCTATATTGAAATGTATAGGTACATTTTTGATTAAACTATTGAGCAGATATTGGATCAGAGATCAGAGAGGTTAAGTAACTTGCTCAAGGAGGCTCAGGTAGCAAGTGACAGAGTAGACATTTTAGTCCAGGAATTCGGTCTGTGTTATTTCGAGATGTATTCATATATTTCTTTCCATCTCATGTGACCTAGAAAAAGTTGACTTCTCTGAAGAGTCACTTCTTTTAAAACATTGTCTGCCCTCACTCTGGGTTCTCCAGACTGAGCCTGATTCTGTAGGGATATGATAACACTCTCTACAGCCCCGGTAAGACCTTCCCACACACAAGGTGCCAAAATAGTGGGTTTTGGAACCCCCCCAGCCCCTGCCCTGCGCAATTAAAGGTATCTAACCCCCAAACAGGCACGAACGCCAAGGTTAGAATAGCTTAAGTTTTGTCTCATCGCCTGATTCTAGATAAGTTCATGGAAGCTGATTTTTTTCGGATTTATTTTGCTTTTATCATTTATTCACTTGGGTGATGCCCTCTTTGCTGCTCCTCCAAGCACACGCTTGCTTGGTTCCCAGCGATCCAGGTCTGACATTTTCTCTGGGCCTCGTCAAATGAGGAAAGTTGGACCCCGTGACATGCAGTTGCCTCTGAGCTCTCACCTTGGACGACTTTGCCATGACCCCGTCCAGCCTGTGCAGTGACAGCGCGGAGTGACTGACTCTGGTCCGAGGCTATAGATGGAGAGGTTGTGGCTTTGCCAAGGGCCCTGGGGTCCAGTGTTCCCAGCATAAGAGATACAGAAGCCCCCTTTTCTCTCAAGACTTTTATCAGCCGCTCGCCCTTAGAAGGTTGTCAGTAATATGGGCTCTCACATAAGGGGATCCAGCGTGCACAGGGCTCCCCTTTCCAAGGACTCTCTGACAATAACCCGAAGGGTGCTTGCAGCCGAAGGACCTTTCGGGGGCCCCGGAGTCCACCCACCAGTGCCTTCCCGAGCTCCTGCATGTCAGCCCCAGGCACCCTATTAGCTTTTCTTTTCTTTAAAAATTTTTAAATGGTTTTTATTTATTTTTGAGAGAGAAAGACAGCGTGAGCAGGGGAGGGTCAGAGAGAGAGAGAGGGAGATACAGAATCTGCAGCAGGCTCCAGGCTCTGAGTGAGCTGTCAGCACAGAGCCCAATGCGGGGCTCGAACCCACGAACCGGGAGATCATGACCTGAGCCAAGCCGGATGCTTAACTGACTCAGCCACCCAGGCACCCCAGCTTCGCTGTTCTTTACACATTTACACAGAGTTGCATTTTGAGGGAAAATGAGGCAGAAAGACAATCAACACATGCCTAGAAGAAAACTGTACATAAATGTCCCTGTCATCATCACGGAGGCCTGGCTGTGTGACCTTCAAAGGCAAGAAGATTGCCTGAGCACCAGTCACTCCTCCCCTTGGCATCCTCCTCGCCCGGGTGACAGACTGGTACCTGCTGCCCTCCTCCACCTGCTCCTACCTGAGGATCCACACGGACCTGCTCTTCCCTTACCCCGGAGTCCCTTACCTGACGTCTTCTGTCCCTTCCAAGTTCCCACACTTGGAGGAGTTAAGAGGAGAAGTTTCAAGATTCCCAAGTCTCTCCTCTCCTGGCTAGAGAAGTCCTCACTCATGTAGTGCAGGGTGAGTTGTCCCTCTGGGGAGTGAAGGTCTTTCCTCTGCTCTGCATGACCTTGGCCCCTGCTCCACCAGACAGTCTGGATCTTTAGATGGAAACTATGAGACCTTAGTGCCCTTCTTGACCCAATGCCAGCCTCACGAGGAGACGGTTTCCCCAGCCCACCTCACCACCTTTAGGGATAAAAAAAAAAAAAGGCAAGTAAATATGGGGCACCTGGGTGGCTCAGTCAGTTAAGGATCCAAATCTTGGTTTTGGCTCAGGTTGTGGTCTCATGGTTTGCGGGATGGAGTCC
>PJEM01007609.1:0-21724 GCA_004023845.1 Helogale parvula | reverse complement strand
AGGAAGGATCCAGGTGTCTATGTCCAGAGGTCCCCTGGCCTGTGCTCACCATCTAGTCATGTGACCTGTTATGCTTCCTTTCTGCAAGCATTCACTGAGCAGCTGGTGTGCACCAGGGCATTTTCTAGGTGCCAAGACTGCAGAGATGTTTCCTCCACACAGCACACGTTCCAGTAGGAAAAAAATAATTAAAATATTCCATAATCTAATTGCGACCCAGTGTAGTAAGTGTTCCCAGAGAAAGGTATACAAGATACCTGAATCGTGGCAGGGTGGTGGTGGAGCGGCGGGGGGGGGGGGGGGGGGGGGGGGGGGGGGGGGGGGGGGGGGGGGGGGAGTGTGGGCATTCATTCTGGGGATGTTGGAAAAGGCCACCTAAAGCCGGCCCCTTTACAGCTGCATCTGTAATGCTAGGTAAAAACGAAAGCTTCTTAACCGACATGCCCTTGCACCAGTAATTTAACCTCTGCAAGACCCTGACTTCCCATATGAAAAGCAGGAAACAGAATACCAACTTCATAGGATTGTGGTGAAAATGAGTGAGATATATAAAGTATTTAGCAAGGGGCCTGACACAGGGACCCTTCACCTTATCATCGAAGGACAAATGAGTAGGCAAGTAGAAGAACATTCCAGAAGACGACACAACATCTGCAAAGGCAGGGGGATAACCTCCTCCCCTCCTACTACCCCTTGGACTTGCAGAGCAGCAAAGTGTAAGATCTGGCCTTGGTCTAGGGAAGGTGGAGCCCATCAGGGAGTCACCTGGGGATTTACAAGGCAGCAGACATCACGTATGTGATTCCAAACCCTGTTTTCAGGGTTTTGAGGTTGACCACCATTCACCAGTCTCCTCTTCTCCCTTTCCCAGCCTTCACCCAGGGGACCATCCCCTTCTCCTCCAAGGACTAAGCCCCCTCTAGACTCAGCACTGTCATTAGACAACACACATGTCATCTGATGAATATCTCAGTATTAGGAAATCATTATGAGACCCTAGAAAATGACTTTCTGTTATAGAGCTGGGATTATTTATTTATTTGTGTCCCAAGGAATCCATTTTTTACTCAATGGAAGTTTCCAGTTCTTGGCTCACAGCAATATCTGGGGGAGGGGTGGGGGGGGAGAGAGAAAATGAGAGAGAGAGAGAGAGAGAGAGAGAGAGAGAGAGAGAGAGAGAGAGATTGAGTTTGATTCCTGTGGAATGCAGGACAAGACTGCCACAACACGCATTAGTAAAAAGATTAAAATCATAAATTTTTTTTAACAAAAGTGTTACCTGGGTGGCTCAGTCTGTTGAGCGACTGACTTTGGCTCGAGGAGTCATGATCTCAAGGTTCATAGGTTCTAGCCCCGTGTTGGGTTCTGTGCTGACAGCACAGAGCCTGGAGCCCACTTAGGGTTCTGTGTCTCTTCCCTCTCTCTCTGCCCCTTCCCCACCCTGCGCTCGCTTGCCTGTGCTCTCTCTCTCTCTCTGTCTCTCTCTCTCTCTCTCTCTCAAAAGCAAACATCCTGGCCGATGCTCAGGGCAGGCAGTGGACTCAGATCAAGTGGGCAAGGGGGCTTCCGCTGAGCCCGAGAGACAGCTCTCCATCAGCTAAGGGACCAACCTGGGGTAGGACTAGAAAATGCTAATACGCTCAGCTTATGGGCAGGTTCGCTCCAGTTCTTGTAATCCAACAGAGCCCCTGAGG
Organism: Helogale parvula; assembly: GCA_004023845.1. Classification (NCBI taxonomy): domain Eukaryota; kingdom Metazoa; phylum Chordata; class Mammalia; order Carnivora; family Herpestidae; genus Helogale; species Helogale parvula. The sequence continues at coordinate 20,030 of PJEM01007609.1, read as the reverse complement.
CCACTCCGGCACCTAGGGGAAGATTTGGGTTCATCTACTTCAGTTTTATTTTATTCTGGGTTTTTTTTTCGTTTCATTTTGTTGTGATTTCAGATGAGTTTGATTCTTCCTTGGTCGAGAAACCCTTGCTCTAGCGAATGTCCTCCCTGGGCTTCAGAACTTCATTAATTAGCATCTTTTAAATGGTTGGGTAATATTCTTTTCTCCCTTTTCCGAGCCATTTCCCCGAGCTCTAATTTTAATAAAGCTGGTGTTCATGAACATCTGAATTTTAAAGCCCTTGGTTATAAGAAAGACAGAGGATGCATTTTAAGAGGGAACCGATCAAGGGTGACTCAGATGGTGAGCAGGACTTCTCTGCTTTTATGAATCTACTTTTAAAGATCTAATATTATCTTAAGACACTTCCCCCCTCCCCCCCACAGACATAACAGAGCAACCAAAAAAAAATCCACAGGCTTGATTAGGGAGGAGAGGTAGAGGACTAACTGGCAAACTTGAGCGTAGGTGGCAATTTCATGTAAAATAGAGGAATAATAAATCTGTTTTTATTTTTTCATACATAAGCACTATGTTTCAGGTGGTAAAGGTGAACCATTTAAGAGCTCTTTAAAAAGGGAACGACTGAAACTCTTTAAGATCCCAATTGTTCACAGAATTTATGCAGAGATGAACGCGTTTGCCGGTATAGACCGTTAAAAGCAAAATGGTTGGAAACCGATGCCGCGGTTACCCACCAGTCTGGTGCAGGGTTGTGCGTTTCCCCAGCAACTGGAATAACATCATAACCGCTTATAGTGCTGCTGAGCAGGCAGCCCCCTGGGTGGCTTCAGGTGGTGGTGATGCTATCAGCGGTTGCCAGGGCAACACAAAACCTTGACCTTCTGAGACCTGCCAGGCAAGGAGTGGAGAAATACAGCTTTTGAATCCTCCTTGGACGCATGTTCCTGAAGAAAGGGATATAATTCTGTATCTGGCAGCCACCGGATAATTATTAAATCTACATACACTTATAAACAAATGCCTACCTGCTAAATAATGCATATGGGCTTGCATGTGGTCTCTCTTTGGTAGGCAGCGGTATCTGCAAGTGCTAACTGGTTTTATCTCCTCCGTGGAAGTTACTAGTCCACAGGTAGTGGTGGAGTACTTCCCCCAGTCCTCCCAGGATCAGCCACTCCTTGGGCTTCATCCCTTCTGGATACAGAGCCTGGAGAAGAGACTGAAGGCAGATAGCTCTGCGTTCATTGTATATTTTTTTAAGTTTATTTCTTTAAGAGAGAGAGAGAGAGCATGAGCAGGAGAAGGGTAAATAGAGAATTCCAGGCAAGTTCCACCCTGTCACCACAGAGCCCGATGTGGGGCTCGAACTCACCAACAGTGAGACTCTGATGCTTAAACCGACTGAGCCACCCAGGTGCCTCGAGGGTGCACCTTATCTTAAAACATTTTACATGTAAGAGAGCTGGGTCCCAGAGGAAGTGAGGGGATCTGCTCAAAGTCACACAGATTTGGGGGCAGAGAAGTGGGATCGTGCTTTTCCTGCCTGTAATTTATCCAGTGTCCTCTCTACTGGCTACCTTGACCTTGGTGGGTGGTACACAAAGCATGGAGTCCTTTTAGCTTTGGCTTCTGCCAGAAAGATCCTCGACTTGTAAGGTGCCATCTTTCTTGAAATCTTTCAACACCGTTTGTAACCAAGTCGTCATTTTCTTCTATTGCAAATGGTTTTGAAAGGGAAGGCAGGAGGCATCTGACTGTGCCCCTGTGGGCCGATGAGGACGCCAAGCGCCTCTGCTCTGGAGCTGAGGGGAAGGGTGCCAGTGGCTCCTCAAAGTATACAGGGTTCCTCGTCTTTTTAGAGGTTCATCGTGTGCCACCTTGAAATATGCCACTTTGACATATTGATTATTTTGAGCTGAAGGCACTTGAGAAACAGCAGGTGCAGGAACGATTCTCTGATCTTCCTCTTTCTACCTTCCCTCCTAAAAGCAGGTCATAAAACTTCCCGCAAGAAAAGTGACCTCCCTGTACTAGGCAGAGAACATTCTTATCACTGGAAATGGGGAGTCAATGCTGAAAGAGATTTGTACCAACAGATCTGCTAAAAAAATCCTTATCTTCTGTTAGCTTCCCCCATATTTTTCCCAGTCACTGTCCCCACAATTTACCTCCCCATCCCAAGCCTCTTTGTCTTGTCACATCTTTCCAATTTATTGTTCGTTAAAAAGCTTTTGGGTCTCATGCCTTCTTGGGGTTTTGATTTTTCTTATGAAGTGTATGTAAAAATATTAATGACCACTTGTCTGCTTTTCTCCTGTTGACCTATCTTATCTTCTGTTAGTTTAACTGAGACCCAGTCACACAACCTGAAAGGGTAGGAGCAAGTTTGTCTTTCCCTGGATCATCATGGAAGTTTTCCCAGCCTACTTCTCGAAGAATGGTCTCAGCTACCCATGGTATTCTGCACATTCAGAACCAATGGGAGAGACTCAGTCTTTTAAGTCACATCATCATTAGGTGGAGAAGTCACCTGGTCAATTAATATATTTTTAAAAATTTTTTAGTGTTTATTTTTGAGAGAGGGAGAGGGAGAGAGAGAGAGACAGAGCATGAGCATGGGTGGGACAGAGAGAGCGGGAGGCACAGAATCCAAAGCAGGCTCCAGGCTCTGAGCTGTCAGCAGATCATGACCTGAGCTGAAGTCAGAGGCTTAACCGACTGAGCCACCCAGGCGCCCCTACCTCATCAGTTAATATTTTAAAGAAATGATTTAGGCATTATAAATATGCCTTTTAGGCAAACCCAGTCTCTCTTTTCTCATAAAACAGCGGCAATATTTTCTACCTATCTGTAAATGTATGAAGATACCGAAAATATTTGGACTTTGACCACTGTATGCTTCTCCCCAACGGAGTTTATTTTGATGGTGCTCAATTGCTATTTCTCATTCATTCAGGTTTTTTTTTTCTTTTTATGATTGCAATAACACCCTTAATAATGAGCTGTGCGGAGACAGGGATTCTGAAAAGCTCACCTTTCTGAAAAACATGAATATTGGCCCTGTTTATTTGCAATAGTTCTATTTTAACACTGGCACAGACAGCCTGACTGATCGCGTAGGGGAGGGAAGTAAGATGCTGTTCTCGATGCAAATGATAAGGCCATCTTGCACCCAGCGAGTCTATAATGAGGGGAAATCAGACCATTACTGGACATCAAGGCAGCATAAACCATGCTTTGAGTCTACTCTGGTCCATGATCAAAGACTCTCTTCACGATTCCATTCCTCAGGAAAGAGAGCACCTCTTTTTTCCTTCCCTTCTGGTAATTGCATTTTTGGACACAATTGCCTGTTATCTCTAGGCATCCCACAGGTGGGGATATCGGATTCCATTGAGGATTTGAGGTAGCACCTCGGTCCTTGGCTTCTTTGTGGTGCCAACCGCCATTTTGCTGAGTAATCAGCATGTTTTCTGAATGAACTTGGCATGCCATCTGCAATTTGTTTACTCAATTTCATGAGTTCCATTCCTTGAAAGGTGAAGAGCTGAGCTTTTAGGCAGAGATTTGAAATGGGTTCTTCACAGAAGCTTGCTTGTTACTTAAAGAGACAGAGACTATTAAAATGCAAAGAACTCAAAAAAAAAAAAAACTCCTTTACTTTGGATCACTGAAGATCACCCTTGAATCAATGTAATTTATTTAAATTGCTGAATGGGACTTAGAATTCTGGGTTTCACACTTAGCTCATGAGTATTTATTTTCCTGGCACTTAGACTTTCTCCAAAGCTACTATTTGGCTTTCTGAGGTAGATTCAAGAAAGCCTGATGGATGAAAATCCAAATTCGCAAAACAGATCAATTAGTGGACCAGGATGCTGACCACAGAGAAGAAATTCACAGTGTGGCTCTTTAAATAATATAATGCTTCCTGGTGAGTTTGAAATAGAATATGACTGTTTGCATTATTATAGTTAAAGAGACTGAGATTCGAACTGTCTCCCAAATATAAAATTCTGATTCCCACACAACCTTTTAGGAATACATGTATTATGTAAGACAACCTGTTAGTATCGTAGAGAATGATGTCAAGGACACAAAATCTCAGTAGGAAAACTGTCAGAAGACTCGAGACTCAGCTATGAAATCCTTGAGTTTCCCCAAATTGTCGTGGCTCCATTCATAGACCTTTCGCTTATAACTGGAGACTTTCTAGTTGCAGACATTCTAGTTTCTCCGTGTACCAGCAAACTATGAAAACTAAGGAAAGCCACGGTAGCTCAGTTGGTTAAGTGTCCAACTACAGCTCAGGTCATGATCTCATGGTTTGCAGGTTCCAGCTCTGCATCAGGCTCTGTGCTGACATCTCAGAGCCTGGAGCCTGCTTCAGCTTCTGTGTCTCCTCTCTCTGCTCCTCCCCCACTTGCAGTCTGTCTCTCTGTCTCTGTCTCTCTCTTTGAAAGATAAATAAACATTAAAATAAATAACCAAGTAAAAGGTGTTGTTAAAACAAACAGACTTACTAACAAAAGCCAAACGGACATCTTCTGGAAATACCTTGTCATTTATCTACAGGCGCCAGCCAATAAGAGGAGGTGTATGAAATATATATTTCATATGTAGATTGTTTCTTCCTTGCTCACTTAACCTACCAGAAAATCTTGTCACTGCCCAAAGTGGCCTTGTTTTGGTGGGACTCCATTCTCTGTGCCACAATGAACTCCTGTCTCCACTCCAAATCAAGCCAGCTGGGTCCTCCCTCTATCAAGTTAAATTAAACGATTCAGACATCAAGTCAATCCAGTGGTTTTGGGTGCTGGAACTAGAGGGTCAGGCCACTGGCTTGGTAATGATTTTCAATTATATAAATAGTAATAAACTGAAAAACAACACTCAGAAGCTAGAAGTGAGCTCAGAGAGAAGTGGCATGCAGGAGCCATGTTGCAAAGGAGTTTCTCCTTGAAAAGTCCTCAGTATCATAAGATCCTGACTCTCCTCTCTCTCCTTCATATTTATAAACATTTCTTTAGGTTGAACTTGTTACTGGAGCTAGTTCTGAGTGAGCTTGAACGCCCTTGCTGGTCCAGGAGCTCTGAGCATGCCATGCTGCCTTGTCCTTTGAGAACTAGACTTTGGTCAGACAGTTTAGTTCCATCATTGACGTATCCTGAATCTAGTTAACAAATGAGAAAACTCATGCCCTCATTGATTTTCAGCGGGGTCCGGTGGGCACTGGAAATTCATCCATTTGAGGAATCCTTCGAACCATTGCTTGGGGATCACCCTAACTTTCCCTACATTTTCTGTGAATGTCCGGGGCTTCCAGCCTCCCAGGTCCGTTGTACTCTGACCTCCTATATCTGTATCCTATTCCATTGACCCCCACCCCCCCATTGGCATAGATTGAACACTCCCTCAGCCCTTTATATTTTTGAAAGATAATCCACTCAACATGAAGTTTTTGGAAAGTGAATTTATTTAAGCACTGGGGGTCATGGGAAGATTTCTCACCATGCTCTCTACAGCAAAATATAAACAAAAAACTCCAACAAATCTTTCAAAACATTGTCTTGGGTAACTCTGTTTTCCCTTTCAGCCACTCTCTGACCAGGATTTTGTTTTTTTGAAATAGTTTTTGCATGCCCGATTCCCTTTTATATCCTGTTCTGTATTCTCACCTCTCCTTCTCTCTTGTCTATCCTCTCTTTTCTCATCTGCCCTTTCTCTCCTCAGAGAGACAGAAATCCCACCTCATTGGTCAGGCAGATCAGGTTAGCTTTTGTTTTTTAAAAATATTTTTTTAATGTTTGTTTATTTTTGCAAGAGAGAGATACAGAGTGTGAGCAGGAAAAGGGCAGAGACAGAGAGACACAGAATCTGAAGCAGGCTCCAGGCTCTGAGCTGTCAGCACAAAGCCCAACGCAGGGCTCGAACTCACGAACCAGGAGATGATGATCTGAGCCAATGTCGGACATTTAACTGACTGAGCCATCCAGGTGCCCCTAGTTTTCTTTTCTGAAAACTTGGCAATAGACAGGTTTTTTGCCTTAGGCAACCGTATTTTCAAACTAACGGACACTATAGGAATTCTCTCAAAGTCAGTGTCCCTTAAACAGAATTCTAGTGCCAGCCACCAAGATAATAGAGGTTGTGATAAAGGCAGGAGTGGTCGGTCTGTCCCTACCCCGTGTGTCTACTCACATCATTTAGGCTTTTTGCCATCAGTGATTCTCAACTGTCCTTCTTAGTCCTGAGGTTATAGAAGAAGGTATAGGAGTCACCATGCAGAGCAGAGTGGTTGAGCCCCTCAGGATCCTGGACCTTCTGGGTTCAGCACAGAGAGTATGTGCTTCACACAACGAATTCTACTAAAAGTATTTTTAAAGAGAAAGGTCACGCTACTAAAAATAGCTTATAACCTCCTGAAGTAAGAAATGAGAGTCCACAGAAGAATTTTAAGCAGAGAAGTGATAAGCTTCGATCCCCTGTGGCTGGAGTGGGATGAGAATCTCTGGGGCCTGTGACTTCAGTTAGGAGGTTAACCTAGGAGTCCCTCAAGGTGGGGAGGGCCTGAACCGACAAGGTAGCAGTCAAAATAGAGAGCTGTTGTGGAGGAAAATCCACTGGGCTCAGTGGCCACTTTGGCTTTGGGATCTAAGGCAGAGGAAGGCATCATGTATCTATGAAGTTCCTAACCCAGTGACTAGGTGGATACTGGTGCCATTATGGAGAGGAGGGAATTCAGTAGTAGAACTTGATTTTGGAGGGTATGTGATCAAGGTTTAATTTTTAATATTTTGAAATCGTGTTTTCTGGATGTGCATCTGGAAATTTCTAGTAGCCAGGTAGGTGTGTGTGGATCTGTTGCTCAGGAGAGAGGTCGAATTGGAGCCACAGATCCGGGAATCACAGTGATAAAGGGTCACTGTGGGGTATGCTGTGGGGAAGATGTGGAATCAGAAGAGAAGATTTTTAAATGTTTTTTTTTTCTTTTGAGAGAGAGAGAGAGAGGGAGAGAGAGAGAGAAAGAAAGAATAAGAATAAGTAGGGGAGGGCCAGAGAGAGATGGAGACACAGAATCTGAATCAGGCTCCAGCGCTGAGCTGTCAGCACATAGCCTGATGCAGGACTTGAACCCACAAACCATGAGATCATGACCTGAGCTGAAATCTGCCCCTTCACCAACTGAAGGCACCCAGGCACTTGAGAAGAAAAGATTTTTGAGCTTGAGATCCTGGGAAAGTGCATCCTAAATGCCAGCAAAAGAAACAGAGGGGCCTGGGTGGGAAGGGTCAGATAGGCAAGAAGCAAAATCAAGGGAAAGGTTCTGGAAGCTAAGAGAAGGTTGGAATGGACAGCTCGGTCAAATACCAACATGAAGTGATGCAGGCTGCAGGCTGGGTTTGACACCTAGCAGGTTGTTGAAGAAACCTAGGAGGGTGTTGGCTGCAGGAAACGGGTGAGCAGAGGTGTCACTAGGAGCCAGCAAATGGAGAAAGGGAAGCAGAAAGGAGAACGGTAAGCGCCATCATTTTGAGAATAGTTGTAGGCGAAGAGGAAGGAGTGAGGGCAAAAGAGATGAGAGTCAAAGAAAGAGAGGGCCTGTTTGCACAAGAAACTCACAGGAAGTTAGAATCAATGGGTTGTAAGCAACAGGGGAGGAGCTCACCGTGGGTAAGAGTGCATCTCTCCAAGATTAAGATAAAGACAAGTTAGGAGGTTGCTTGGAATTCCAAGTGTTTATTATTATTATTATTATTAGTAGTAGTATTTTAATTTAAAAGGTGCTTTTCATCGATTCATTTATGAAAATCTACCATAGCTCTGAAATTCCTATCATAGGGATGCCAAAGGAGAAACTGAGGGAGCGATCCATGATGTCCAGTACCTCCTCAGCACATTGTGGAGACAGTTGTCATGGCATCAGCCTGGTGACAGAAAGGACAAAAGTGGTTATCACACAGTTTAGCACATGGCTGACTTAATGGTGGAAAAAAGTGAACTGATTGGAAACCAAACAAACAAAAAAAACCCAGATTGTTGGAAGCATTCAGATAGTCTCAGGAACTATCACTCAGTGGGAACAAATGAGGAATAATAAAGTTTGCATCTCTGCATCCACACAGAAGGAGCCAGCTGAGAAGTAAAATAAATGCATAAGTAAAAAGAAATGACATGTTAGAAAATCAACTATTTATGTGATACAATTCTATGCAAGTATGTCTGATACCTGTTCTTCGCTGAATTACAAAATGAGCCAGCTGTTGAAAACGTTATGGAGGTGTGACCCAAACCAAATGTATACAAGGCTGGCTTGGATTCGTTACCCACAATCTAGAGAATAGATTTTACCCAGAAATAGTTGTTCTTTTTCTTGGGAGGGTGGGGCTAAGCAGACTGGGGCAGTGGGGTGGGAGCTTACCGGATGGAGTGGGATGCTAGGATGGTGTAGTCATAATGGAGATTTAACTTGCTGACCACAGTAGGGACTCAAGGGAATTTTTAATTACACCTAGATAGTGTAAATGCAAACAGCAGTCAGATGACTAACGGGGATTAGGCTTTGACTTCATAATCCACGCAGCTAGGCTTCCCCCTAGGCATGCTACCTGGCAGACATTAGCCTTTCTCACTTGATAACCTTTTATAATCAGAGCAGACCACTTTATTAAAACACTTAGCACAGCCAGGGTAGAGCCCTGAGTGTTTAAAGAACATAAATACAAACAGAGAGCAAGATTTCGAAGAATCAAACACGCGAATATAATTGGGTGTTTTAGACGTTTGCTCTGGTTTTTATAAATACAACACTGGAATGATGGACGGCATAGTTCAATAATGCCCTCACAGGAAAGCCTGAATAGAGATGAGTGTGCACACCGATTGAGTGTGCATGGCATTGACCTCTACCTTTTAGTTGTAGCTGGATTCCAAGGAATATCAATGACGGATCCAAATGCCTCATCTTAGACCACCTACCTCTTAGACCAGCACACTCTGATGAACCCCTGGGAACAAATGTTCTTGTACTCTTCGGAAAGAGTCAGATAGTTTCACGGTAAAGCAAAAGTAACTATAAGTAACTATATATAAAAGTAACTATAAGTTATAACTATGACCGATCAACTTTAAATGAGTTGATCAGTGACCAGTAGCTTGAACAATTAAACTTCTGAAGATCAGCCAATCCGTGACAGCCTCCTGCTTCTGAACCGGGCCAATTGGCAACATCTCTGTTCTAGTCCCGCCTTTCTGAAAGTCAGCCAATCAGAACTAGCCTCACTTGCAGACCCAGGTTTCCAGGCTTAGGTTAAGGAAAACCCAGTTGCTGCTGCTCCTGTTGAGTTTTCCAGCCCAGACACTCCATACCTCTGCACATCCTCTATAAAAGCAACTGTCTGCTTTGCTAGTAGATGCAGTAATTCGGCTTTTTGTTCAGATGCTGAGAGATGGCCTCTTTTTTTAGGGCTCACAGTCTCACCAAAAAGAGAGAAATTGGGCAGAGCCTTATTGAGGGCTCCCTGCCGGGGCTGGAGGTCTGACCCACCCCTGGACACTTTACTCACACTATTCAGTGGTCTCTTCTCAGCTGACTGGAGACTGATTTCTCCATCTGGTTTGCCGCAGTTTCTCTATTCTCCTTACCTCCCCATGTACTACCAATTTATCCTCTAATGTAGAACGTTTTGCTAAGAATCAAAAGGCATTTGGACTGGGACTAATATGTAATATATATTTTATGTGCTTTGTTAAATATAACACGTGCTATATATTATATAACATGGATGTATATATGTATACACAAACTATATATAAATATACATATGTATGTATAGTAGAGAACTGCAGATAGAAATGACTTATATTTTCATTTGATTTTTATGTAGTTAAAAAGTTTTCTTAATGTTTATTTATTTTTGAGAGACAGAGCATGAGCAGGGGAAGGTCAGAGAGAGGACAGACAGAATCTGAAGCAGGCTCCAGGCTCTGAACTGCCAGCACAGAGCCCAACGCAGGGCTCGAACTCACGAACCACAAGATCATGACCTGAGCCAAAGTTGGCTGCTTAACCGACTGAGCCACCTAGGCACCCCCTTATTTTTTTAAATAGTTTATTATCAAATTGGTTTCCATACAACACCCAGTGCTCTTCCCCACAAGTGCCCTCCTCCATCACCACCACCTCTTTTCCCCCCTCCCCCTTCCCCTTCAACCCTCTGTTCGTTTTCAGTATTCAATAGTCTCTCAAGTTTTGCGTCCCTCTCTCTCCCCAACTCTCTTTCCCTCATCCCCTCCTGCTGGTCCTTCATTAGGTTTCTCCTGTTCTCCTGTTAGACCTATGAGTGCAAACATATGGTATCTGTTCTTCTATGCCTGACTTATTTCACTTAGCATGACAACCTCGAGGTCCATCTACTTTCCTACAAATGGCCAGATTTCATTCTTTCTCATTGCCATGTAATACTCCATTGTGTATATATACCACATCTTCTTGATCCATTTATCATGTTATGGACATTTAGGCTTTTTCCATGATTTGGCTATTGTTGACAGTAGGCACTCCTTTTATGGAATTTTTAATGTTTGTTTATTTTGAGAGAGAAAGTGTCAGCAGGGGAGGGGCAGAGAGACAGAAAGAAAGAGAGAATCCCAGGCAGGTCTCTCAGTGGCAGTGCAGAGCCCCCCATGGGGCTCAATCTCACAGACCATGACCTGAGCTGAATTCAAGAGTCAGATGCTTAACCAACTGAGTCACCGAGGCACCCCAGGAATGACTTATAATTTCAGTGTGACTTGTTTCCCCATAAATGTTGATAATTGAAATGACTTTCTTGTCCAAGGTGAGATTAAACAATATATGCAAACATCTCATTCAATGTCTGGAGTATAAGCTAAGTTCACTTATGATGGTCTTGCTTCTTCTATGTGTCTTTGAACTCCTGGTGGTTTGGCTATCTGCCTTCACTTTCAGAGGTGTTTTGGGTCTATGGAACAGGGAGCCTCCAATGTGGCTATATATTCAAAATGGCTGTTAAGCTAAAAACAACAGCAACAAAACTCTCCATGATGCAGGTTTAGTGGGACTGGAGTAGAGCTTACACACTCGTACTTAAATGCTGTGTGGATCATTCTGATGTGAATCCAGGGTGAGGGAAAGAGGAGGACTGAGCCCAGGCTTAGAGGGAGGAGTAGAATCATCTGTGTCTTCCGAATTGTTGGATGCCTTTCACTGGGGCAGGAGCAATGGGCTATGGTGAAGAATACGTGGCTAAGGAGACAGGGATTCGAGTCCATGCTCTTTCTTTGTACCTACAGTATAATACTTCTCCCATAACAGGTTCAAGTAAATGTTGGTTGAAGTCTAGAAATAAAGATCTGCTTTCCTTCGATGAATCTCTTAGAGCTGCGAATACTGAGAACTGCACTTTCTCTAGATACCTAGCCTTGACCGCTCTCTTGAGATTCAGATTTGTGGGGCCCTACCCACGGGCATGTTGCATGCTCAACTCAACTCCATGATAGGCAATCAGACTGCTTGGTTTTGAATCTGACTTTATGCTTGACCGACTGTATGTCTTCACTTTTTCCTATCTCATAGGATTAGTGTGATGATTCCATGAGATTAATGTTTGGAAATACTTTGGAAATAAGTGATGAGTGAAGAGGTAATATATCAATTAGGTGTGATTATTATTATACTTATCTAACTTATTAATCTTTTTGCCCGAACCACTGTCCTCAATTGCTCCTGACCTAGTGAATGGAAGCCCTAGTCCTGGTGGCCCAATCAAAACATCTGGGAGTCCACTTTGACCTCTTTTTCCAATCTCATCCTCCATATCTAATGTACTTTCTAAAATTTTTAGAAGTGACCTCATTGTTCCTTACCATCTCTCAGCTTAGGCTGTATGTGACTCTTCCTGGATTCCTACAATAGTTTCCCCTTAGGTCCCCTGGCTCCAGTCTTCAGTCCGCCTAGAGGTCAGTTTTTGAAGCTGCCAAAATTATGTCATCACCCTACGTAACACCACTTAGTGACTTCTATTGGTCCTTCGTCTACTGTCTTTCCATATTGAATACAATCTTGTTTCTTTGGCCCTTGTTTTCCTCTACAAGTTCAATTCATTGACACTGTCCTTGCACAATGTGCTTCATTAATTTGGACCTCTCTTTAGTTCCTCAGTTGTGACGAGTGTCTCTGAGCACTGTCCAGTGATAGGCTTTCCATGTGGAATGCTCTCACCATAAATGCAAAAATGAAAGTGTATGAGATGCAGGAGGCTTGGAACCCAAAGGAGATGGTGATTATCATAGGACCCCCATCTTGTTCTAAATCCTCACATTCTATGATAAAAGTACTTAACTCCTGGGTTGGTGAAGAGGAATGCTGGTGATTTGTGGTCTTGATCCAGCCTTTAATTTCATCAACAAGCTGCAGCTGCAGGTAAGATAGAAATTCCTCCTCTGGCCCTCTTGGCAGTTCTTGCAAAAACCCCACTCAATACCTTCCTGGCCTCTTATTTGGATCCCATTTCCAACTCACCATTTTGCCTCTAGAAAGCCGCCTTTGATTCTTGCGTTTGGTTCTTGGGTTTGACACTTTTTTTTTAAAACCCCTTTATTTAAACTTCACATTTTCACAGTGGACTTTGAACTGATTGCTCTTGGCAACTAGAGTTGTATTCAGTAAGAATTCTCTTTTCCAGCTCATAAAATCCAATCCGGAGCCAAACCCTGGCAAATGGGACAGCGCTTGCTCTAGCTCCTCTTGGAGTTAGAAAAGTAAAACATTAGTTATTGGGTTATTGGGCTTAGATATGATTTTTCCAGAAAATAATCTGTGAGCAACAGGCTCAATGTTGAACCAATTTTCTTAATAGCAAATTTTAAAAAAGTATAGGTTATAAGAAGTATGCCCCTCTCTCCCTCCCTCCTGCCCCCCCCCCACATCTAAGTGAGAAGAACAAGAAATATAAACCTAATTGTAGCACTAATAAAGAAGGAACTCTTGCCAGAGAAATTTCAAATTCATTATTGGTTTTAATTAGCAAATGAGAGGAGAAATCAGATACAGTACTGTCCCTGGTCTTGACTTTATTAACACATTGCACAGAGTATTTCACAAAATGATAGCCTTTAAATCATTTAAATCAGCTTGGAGGTGAGCAATTGCAGCATCCCAAAGCTGACTGGTTGCATAAAAAGGGAAGGTAGTAGAAATGATAGCCTTTTGGAAAGACGGTGACACGGACCCTGTCTAACTCTGTGTCTTTCCTAATGTTGTGGAAGGGGAGGCACATAGTGTATTAATTAAATTTGACAAGGATGCTGATTTGGTTAGCAGAGTGAACCTAGAGAGTTTAAGAACGTGATGAGAAAATAAGAAGAAAAAAATACGGGTTGAAAAAAATGCAAATAGTGCATTCTGGGAGAAATGAGATATTCAAAAAATATTGAGGGATCCCAAAACAAGAAGTAGGGCACACTTGGGAATACAGAGATGGAAAGGCCACACTTGTTTTCTTTCCCTAAGGAAGGCATGGACCATCACTCAGTATGCATCCCCTAAGGCTAAACTCTGTACCCCTTGCTAAGGCTTCAGCACAGGTATTTCCTTACTGTGATTAAGATACCTTGGAGTAGATGGTGACTATGTATTTCACGGAAATGTTCTTTGTATTAGCTAAAGCTCATTCTCATTGTAGTTCTTACCAGATCATGTGCCAGTCTTCTGTATCATGGCTTCCTCATATGTTAAGAACAAGGAATATGTCTTTAGGGCCAAACATCTTCCTTCGTCGGCCCCCTTCATCTCTAGTCACCCTCTGGTTTTCCATCAGGATTTAGAGGTGCCTTTCAAGAGAGACTAATTTCTACCTGTCTCAAGGACATTAAATGAAGTTTTAAAACGGATCAAAATCTTACGTGTGTTTCACCTAATGGTGTTCAGTTTCCTGGTTTCTCATAATCACTCTTCAAAGACTGTCCATCTCGGGAATGTTACAATGAACTTGGATTCGTTCTTTACTTTGGCATGCCCATTTGCGAACATGAAATGTATCTCTTGGTCCCCTCTCTTCTGCAGCCCCTTGGATCAATTTTTGTCCCTTGTATATCTTACATGTGTACGGATGTCAAAAATGGTTTTATTAGAGTATCAATTTTGCATTTTTCCAGTTACATGATCACAGACCATAAGGGATGCAGGGTTCTCCAACCTGCTGACCACTTGCTCCTCAAGGCGAATGTAAGAGTGTGGCCCATAGGGCAGAGTGCCCGCCGCTCATGCTCCCTGGCCACGAAGGTGGTGACATCAGTAAGGAACTCCCTACTACAAGCCCTCCTCTATAGAGGCGCGTAGCCCATTATCAGATGGCTACCGGTAAGGCCATTCTTCTCTCCCTGTAACTCTGGGTATACTTTCACCTCCCTCTGCCCCACGGAGTAGTTTTGGGAGCAGGTATGAAGGGGCCTCAAACCTGTGTGTGATGCTTTGACTTCCCAGTTTCTTCATCTGCTTAATGGGTACAGTAATTTTCACCATATAAAATTGCTATGGGAATTGAATAGAACAATTAAAAGCCTTAGTGCAAATGGCCCCCATTAAGAGCTATCAGAATGTCATCAGCTGTTCCTTTATGGAGCTCATTTTTAAGAGGTGAATAAAATAAATAATATCCTCTTGTCTATGTGATTCCAATTTGATAGACTTTCAGCGAGGATTTAATGACATTGGAGGCATAGAACACTTGGAAAGTGGAGTCATATTGCAGAAGTCCGTGGTGATCCAATATTTTTGCCGGGTTAAGGTGATTTAGTTATAGACTTGGAGTTCATTCTCTTCGTTTAATTTAAAAGAAGAATGTTTCCTGGACTACAGAAGGAAGTAAGAATAAATCTGGCAGTATTTTGCCAACCTTTTAAGCCTTTAGCGTTTGCATTGAAATTGACCATCAGAATGATTCTCCTCCAGGACGGGGGTTGGCAACTTCTCATGGAAAGGGCCAAGTTGGTCAATAGGATAGGCTTTGCGGGCCCTGTGGTCTCTGCACCTGCTACTCCCCTCCACCATCATCATACAAAAATCTACTACTCATCTCTACTTACCTCTACCATCATAATGCAAAAGCTATTATAGACAACATGCACACAAATGACCACATCCCAATAAAATTTTACTTACAAAGGGGCTGGATTCGTCCTGTGGCTTGATGGGGATACCAGTTCTAGGAAAATACTGATATAATGATATTCAACAATATTAAAATGCTTTCGGGGGACCCGGACAGCTCAGTCTGTTAAACATCCAACTCTTGATCTCAGCTCAGGTCATGATCTCATGGTTTATGGGATCAAGCCCTGTGTCGGGCTCTGCGCTAGCAGCATGAGGCTTTCTTGGGATTCTCCCTCTATGCCCCCCACCCCACACGTGCATGTTCTATTTCTCAAAATAAGAAAATCAATATTTAAAAAGGGCTTTTGAAGAAATTAAGAAGTTATGAATTCTACCCCCTACCCCTACCTACTGACGCCAGGGTTGAAAGTACTCAGAAAAGAATTAGTTGGCAAACCATCTAAATTATTTCAGTAGTGTAGATAAATGGACTAATTGAAGAACTTCAACTACAAAAATTTGGGGTTTTTCTATTTATAATAATCATATAATTTAGACTGCCGTTTCATCCAGTCTTCCTACAGTTCTGCAGACCAAACCCGGGGTCTAGCCTCGGATGGGCAGACCGTCTTCATCAGCTTGTCCTGTGAGACAGCTTGATCCTCTTTTACCAAATCAGCACACTTCAAGAAATTTGAGAACATCTAGAGCAAGTCAGTGAGACTGAAGAAGTCTCCGGACATTAAGGCTTGAGGGGAATGCTCACAGTAATTGAGCTGATCCAGTATGAAAATGAAATCTTAAAATATGACAGGCAATTATAGAGACCTAAGTTTTCCAAGATTCTTTCTTTGGATAATCTCCGCTGGTCCACCTTTTTTCTTTTCTTTTTTTCTCCCTCACTTCCAACCCATTTCTAGAAAGGAGTCTACTGAACTTAATGGGATGGGGCAGTTCAAGTGCCCATAAGAAAAGAATCTGATTATTTAGAAAACTCCTTAGATATTAGTGACGACAGAGGGGAAAACCATTTTATTCCACAGATGAGGAACCGAGTCCCTTAGAAGCTAAAGAGCTTGTCCAAAAACACAGCTATTTGGTGACAGAGAGTCAGAACATGGGAAGGCCTCTTCCAAGGTCATTGGTCTCTGTGCTGTATCTCAGTGCCCCCCCCCCCAGATCGTTCTACTTACTAGTGATTTGCAGTTTTATAGGACATTCTCTGCATTTGATGCCTTTCTTAAGTCTCACACCAATTCTGTAAGGTAGGTGGCCTGTGTGCAAGGTCGTAACCATTATTTCACCACTCACTACCTTTACAAGGGATTATTGAACTTTTCGGAAGTTCCACATCCAGTAATGAACACAACAGTAGTTACCTTGTTACAGGAAACAGATGTGATGAGGTGAGCAAGTCTATGGTATGGATCTGGGAAATGCCATGCGAAGCAGGGTGACTATGGCTGTTGTACAGAATCTCTAGCCTCAGGGAAATAGACCTGTCCAGGGTCAGGAGGATAGGAAGTGGTGGAACGTGACTCGCTGCCCTCCTTTTTGTCCAGTGCTCTTTCCCCTCTCGTGATCATGCTACCTCCTGCCTGTAAGCAGGTCTGGGGCAGATAAGTATGGAAGATCTGAACTGTTGCCTAGGAGATAGCCCTGATCAGGTTCCTTAGTTCTTACAGGTCTTTGCTTTGCACTGATTCTGTTAATCTGAGTGCATATCTCTAGGAAGGGAGGGAGAGAGAGAGAGAAAGGAAGGAAGGGAGAAAAAGGAAGAAAGAAAGGAAAAACAAAATTTGTTGGAAGACACAAAAATCTCAGGACACCCAGTTGGTTGGGTTCCCATCAAGAAACCAGCAGGAAGCTTATTTGGATTTTCCAGGTACCCAGGACCAGAAAGTCTTCTGGCCAAGTTGACCTAGAAATTCAAATCCCCCACAGTGGGGAACAAGGTGGCAAAGGCCTCAGCAAATCATTCTCATTTCCCAGAGGATATGCCAAAGATGCAGAGAGTGCGTTCCTTAGGACTATTCTAGGCGTTGGCCTGGACTTGTGACTTCTTGGAGAGATGACTGGGGGTTTGGAGTTAGACAGGTAGGTCAGTAATGACAACTCTGTCATCAGCTATGTGACATGGTACCTCAGTCTCTGGTTCTGTGTGACGAATCTGAGCATGTCACCAGGTTATCAGAGCCTCCAGTGGGATGATGTGCGTAAATAGCCAGCTATAGTGCCGCAAACGTGATCGAACCTACCATTACTGGGTACTTGCTTTGTGTTGGACATTGTTTTAAGTGCTTCACATGCTCAGTGAATTGAACATCTGTGATAACCCTGTAAGACAGGCCAAGCTTTTCCCTTTTCTGGAGTTAGGGAAATATAAAAATGGGTAAACTGCCAAAATCACACAACTCAGGAGTGCGGGAGCTAAGATTTAAACCCACACAGTCTGATTCCAGATCCTTGTTTTTATTTTCCTTATTTATTTATTTTAAATGTTTCTTTATTGTATTTTGAGAGACAGAGGTGAGGGGCAGAGAGAGAGGGAGAATCTCAACCAGGTCTGTGGTGTCAGCACAGAGTCCAATGTGGGACTTGATCCCACCAACCGTGAGATCTTGACATGAGCCAGAATCATGAGTCTGACACTTAACCAAATGAGCCACGTAGGTGCCTTTTGTTTTTTTAATTAAGAACTAATTTATATTCAATAAACAATCTCTTCAGTGTATCCAGTTTCCTATGTTTTGACATGTGTATATACCTGTGAAAACATTACCACAATTAAGTTAATGAATGTATATCCATTAGCCCCCCAAATTTCTTTGTGCTCCTCTGTGATCCTTCCCACCTGCCCTTCTTTATATCCATCATCTCCATCATCCCCCAGCGACACCCCCAGACAACCACCGATCTGCTTCTGAGATTCTATGGATTCATTAGCATTTTATACAAGGATATAGAAATGGAGCCATGCAGTACGTATCTTTTTTTGTCTGGTTGCTTTCACTTAGATAATTATGTTGAGATTCATCCATGTTGCTGTGTGTATCAATAATTCATTCTTTTTTTATTCTTGGTAGTATCTTGTTATATAGATAAAGCCACAATTTGTTTATCTATTCATCCATTGATGGGCATGTGGATGGTTCCAGTGTTTGGCCAGCATACATAAAGCTGTTATAAATCTTAGTATATGGGTATTTATATAGATATTTGATTCCCCTACTTTTAATCACAAAACCCCCATCCTGCCTACCTCTGTTACTGAGATAAGCTCAGTACGCCTTACGAAAATGAAAATATGGTGGCTTAGCATAGAATTCTTTTCTTCAAATCGCCTACTGTCCAGGAAAGAACTCCATGGTCTTGCTTCTTTCAGGAATGATGACAGAAGAAAAAGAACCCCCTGTATACCCCATGTTAGCATGTGGAAATTTTTCTGGGATAGAGGAAAGAGTAAAAAAATAAAAGTGCTGGTTCCTGAAATTTGCTTTACTGGAAAGCAGAACCCAATCTACCTGTCAAGAATTTCAACCTGATGTGTTTTCAGTGCTGTTATTGGTGATGAATGGCTGGGCCCAACCATATTACCTGCCAAAAGTTAATGCGAAAGCTCCAGCGACTTAGGCAGGAAATGAGATGCCCGGATGTTCCCAGAGTCGGTGAGACAATTAATCAGATTTACATCCATTGCATTTCAGAGAACTAAAATTTCATCTGCTACTTCTAAGCATTCATTTGGGGTGAAACCACATTCCTTTAAGTGAAATGCATCAGTCAAGATATTTATAAAATACACAGTGGCAAACAAGGATGGAAAGCCAGTAGAAGAAGTCAAAGATCACAGATAATGCTGAGGGAGGAGAATGCATTAGGGCTGCAGGCATGGAGAATAAAGAAATGGATCACTTGGGGGGCGGGGCGCCTGGATGGCTCAGTTGGTTAAGCATCCAAATTCAGCCCAAGTCATGATCTCACAGTTCGTGGGTTCAAGACCCGCATCAGGCTCTGTGCTGACAGCTTGGAGCCTGGAGCCTACTCCAGATTCTGTGTCTCCCTCTGTTTTTGCCCCTCCCCAGCTCATGCTCTGTCTCTCTCTGTCTCAAAAATAATTAAAACATTAAAAATTTTAAAAAGAAATGGATCATGTGGGTTAAAACTGGCCAGCAGAGAACACAGGGACTTGATAAATTTCTAAACCATAACTGATAAACTAAAAAGTCCAGATGGCAGGAGGAGACAAGAGGCTGGTTCCCAAAGCAGGAAATGAAATATTCTTGGAGATTGAAAGGAAAAAAAAAAAAACCCAGGGATCTTACAGCATCCCCCCCCTTTTTTTGAGTTATCTCCTGTGGAATTTGCAGACACTAACACAACAGAAAGTGGTGTCTAGAGGGCAGAACAGAAAATTAACTGTGGCCACAAGCTCATGTCTCCTAGAAGGGGTAAGAGAACAGTGCTGTGGAGAATTTGTCCCTGAAGAGCCTCCTGTCTTGATTCTGGGATGGAGCTGAGACATTGTATGGTAGCAGTTCTCATTGCTTAGGGCGCCTGTGGTTCCAGTGGATTTTGAGACATTATTCACAATATTTCTGGCTTAAAGACTCTTTCAAAATCCATAGGCAGCCATTTCTTACCCCTGAGTTATCTCGAAGTCGGCTTCCTAAGGCGCCACTCACCATTATCTATGGTTGTCCCACAGATGTCAAGTCAATTTGGGGAAGAAACTTTGGATAGTTCTCAATAATAAATGAGCTGTGTGGAAAAGGTTTGATTTTTTGTTTAATTTTTAAATTTTTAAAATAGTTTATTGTCAAATTGGTTTCCATATAACACCCAGTGGTCTTCCCCACAAGTGCCCTCCTCCATGACCACCACCTCTCCTCCCTCTCCCCCTCCCCCTTCA